>LOEQ01003567.1:120537-132302 GCA_001685075.1 Bramus lutescens | reverse complement strand
CAGTCGGCAGGGGAGCAAGGCATCTGTAAGCTCATCTTCCGTTCATTCCTCAGAAGCAGGTGTGTGCCAAGGGCCAGGACCACGATTGCCCTCTGGAAAGTTACTACTGCCACCCACCCTTGACTGCTGCCCTCTACATCATGCTGGGAGAAGTTTACCTTTACTGGGGTCCTGCTGTATCTTTCTTTCCATGTTCTCAGGGACCCATGGGGCTGGGCGCCTCATTGCTAATGGAGTGGACTCAGTACATGGTGGTAAGGTATTCTCTGAGGCCTCTGTGATTTCAAAAGTCCCTCAAATGGAGGAAGGAATAGGTAACAACTTGAGGTTGGGACTGGGGAAATGATACAGATGATAAAATTTTTGCCACTCATGTAAAACCGAGTTCAGATGCCCAGTGAACTCTAGGGTCAGTAAGAGAATGTGCTTCAAAATAAAGGCAGAGGTAAATTAAGGAACAACACACTTGACATTGTCCTGTGGCCTCCACACACATATACGCACATACTCAGATATTTACAAATACATATCTCTCTCACACACGCATGCGTGCACATGCACGTGCACAAGCCCACAATCTGAGATCTGGCTAAAAGGACCCTTCACATGCCAAGCAATCTCAGTCCACCCGCAGACTAGCTGAGAATGCAGCTGGCCTTTTGTGGTCAGCAAAATGCACACAATGTTGTCTGAAGTTCCAAGGTAATGGCTTGCCTGAGAGAAATCATTAGAGATCCACGAGGCAGCATGGCAGAGGATGACTGGACTCAGGAGAAAATAACCAGGAACAGAAGACTCATTGAGAAAGGTTGAGCTTGAAAATCCACAGGAATCAAGAGTTTGTAGGGGAAATGAGCAAAAGTTAAGTTTTTTTTTTTATCAATTTAACACTGAATTATGAGATACTACTAATCTGTTAGTTACTCAGAAAGAAGGAACTGTCTTTCAGTATTGGAGTGTCCAGTGGCAGATATCCTTGGACATGTATGTGATTGGACACAGCCCAGACGGTGAAGGTTAAATACATCTCCATGCTGATGGAGCCACACAGTCAACAGCCGTCCCTCCAGCCAGCAGGACTCCTTGGTGCTGTCTGTTGAGCCCTGACTTGGCAACTTCTGCCCAAACGCCTGTGAGCACCGACACTTTACAGGTAAAACACACATTGCAAACAGAATCCAAGGTTTCCACTCACTTCTCTGCCTCTCTTTATGGAACCAGAAGAAGCCTAGACTCTCTCAAATCTCTGAATCCCACAAGGATAAAGCAAGCAATGCATTTGAAGCCATTACTGAAGTCCAAGGCACAGGACAGATGCAAGGAAGGGTTACTGAGGCTGCTGGTGTATTCGCTTCAGTTTCCACACAAAGAGGAAAAGAAGGCTTAGAGAAAACACAAAGAAGAACTTCGACATGAAGCCAGATCCCCACAACCATGCTAATATTAGAATCATGGTTCCATAGATGGAGACAAGGCTGCATTAAAGGGCCGGGTCATGCCCAGTCTTGCAGCCAGCCCCCAGCTCTCCCTGTGGCTATGAAGAGGAGAGGTTCAGAGTATGAGATGGTGACCCCCAGAAAACCACCTCCACACTGAACTCTCAGAACTGAGTCTATAGATCCCAGCGAAAGCATCAGTTCAGCTAACTCTGTTGGGTTTTCTCCTTTGGATCATTGTGAAGCACTAGACGCACATGGAAGTCTTTGCCTTGTTAAAAATACTGCTTAGTTTATGCACCTCTTGTTACTGTGGTTTTGTGTAAATAAAACCATAATTTTCGATGGCTTGTACTGTATTATTATTTAATACCAAAATTTTAGAAAAATGTGCTATCATACTTCACTTTTGTTGCTTTCAGAGCCTCTTTATCCTTTAGGTAAATTTTCCCCAGAAGCAGTTTATCCGAGTTTTGCTATAAAACAACTTTAATTGGGTACAGTACAAGTAAACCAGCCGTTATTTCTACTGTCAATCACAGGTACATGGGAAGCTCTTACCTACCACAGTGGATGCAGTGTTTGTCTTAATCCTACGACTGCTCCCCTTTTTCAGACACCCACTTTCAGCAGCCACCTTTCCGTTCGGGCTCACTCACCTGTGAGCTCACAGACATGAATTTGGGGATTCCAGTGGGCAGGATGATAAACTAGAACCTGGTTATCGGTGAATTAGTCCTTTCGATACGGCCCCATTCACAGTCCTGGTTTCACGATGGCACACTGGGAACCTGCCAAGATGTTCAGTCCTGGACTAGCACTCGTGCTGAATCAGTGTGGTGGGGGCGAGGAGGGTCTACGGTTGGAGCTTCTGAAATGCATCCGTGCTATCCCGTGTCACTAGTATCCAGGAAGCAAAGAGTGGTATGTTCAAGCTCTTTTCCCGCATGACAGAATGTACATTTTTATGTCTTTCTGCCCAAATTGTTTCCTCTTTTTCGCTACACAACCAGATGAACACAGCAAAAGGCAACCATGCTACAGTCTAAATACTCTCCTATGTCAGCAAGAAAATCAACCCCTTACTTTTAAATTCAACTAAACTCAAATTCATAGGAATGAACAGAATGAAGTCAGCTTTTTTGCCGAAACTTTACACTGATGATCCATCTCAGTTCCCAATAGTGTTTTTATTCCCTTCCGAAACATCTGAAACTTCTTGACACAGCCTCCACCGACCACCTCTCAACAGTCTTATCTTCCAAGCTCCCCCCAAATTTCTCGTTAATCTCTGCTTCCAGCATGTGAAGGCTTATCCAGCCCAAAGTACCAAGCTGCTCCTCATGGTATCCGATGTCAGGACGCAGAGGGAGGTGAACGCTTATGCTCAGCTCACTTTCTCATTTTTATTCAGTCCAGGACCTCAAGCCCAGGGAATTGCACTGCTGGGTTTTAGGGAGGGTCTAAGCACTTCTACTACCCTGATCAAGATAATCCCGCATAGGTATACCTGGGGGCATGTGTCCTAGGTGATGGATTCTAGGCCCTGTCTATTTAACCAGTCAAGACTAATTATAACAGTCTCTAAGATAAAAAAACTTTTAGACCTTCATATTGGAGTCAAGTTGCTGAGGTCATGCGGCAGCCTGACCCTGAGGGCCGAGCAGCCAAAGGAAACCTTGCGGGGAGATCTTATCTGGTTCTGTTTGGGAGAATACCATCTGGCGTGATGGGAAACTTGGGAGTCATATCCAAAATACTTCAACAAATTCTACAAACCAGAAGAAATGTAAAAATTCTAGACACATACAACATACTAAGTTGATGAACACAGTAAATAGTCATGAATAAAAAAAGGCAAATAATAAATGAAAACTTAGTTGAGAGAGAGGAAAAAAAAAATCCAGGATCTGAAATCTTTATGGGTGAATGTTGTCGAACACAAGAAGAAGAAATACTTCTAATTCTTCTCAAGCCCTTTCAGAAAATTAATACTAAGTGATTACTTCCAAATGTCTTAAGTTCTGCCAGAATCTCCCTCTACCAAGCCAAAACAAGGACCTGTAGGAGAGAAAAAGTACAGCTCAAGATCCCCAATGAATATAGGAACACAAATCCTCCAAGCAAAGCTAGTGAACAACACAAGCGCAGATGAGAAGTCAGTCACCAAGATCAAATGGGACCAACGTGGGAAAGCGGATGGTTTGACAGATGTTGATCAACAAATACCCTGTCTCACATTCGCGAGACAGAGGACAGACGCCCAGGACCAGTTCCACTGATCTGGAAGAAACATCTGACAAAAGTCAACATTGTTTCAGGATCAAAGCACCCTAAAGTTTATACAGAAGGAATATACCTACACATGACAAAGGTCATGGGACATGTCACAGGACAGGTTGGAACTGTCAAGCTGAGGAGCCCTCTTGTGAAATCAGAAAATGAGAGAAATGTGCCCCTCTTCACTGACTCTATTTAATATGGCACTGGATGTATAGCCAAATCAATTACATAAGAAAAGGAAATAAACGTGAGCAGAAGATGTGAAATTGTCTGATGACAGTATAATCTTATACATAGAACACTCTAGGACTTCAAACACACACACACACACACGCTCACACGTGCATGCACACGCGCACATGCACGCACAGGCGCACACACACCAAACCCTGTTAGAAATGATGTTTAGGGCAAATGTCTGAAATACATGAGAGGTATCATTTACTGAGGACAAGTGGGAAACAAAAGGGTTTAGGAAAAGGGAAGAAGGGAGGGATTATGAGGAGGGGGAGGAGGAAGGAATGGAGAGAGGAAGGAAGAGGGAGGGGGGCACAAAGAGAAGGGAAGGATCAGAGGTGAGAGAGGGAAAGATAGGCAGGGAGTGAGGAAGGAACGAATGAGGAAGGAGGAGGGAGAGAAAGGTAGAGGGGGTAACAGATGAGGGCAAGAAGAGGGGGAGCAAGGGAGGAGAGAGGGAGGAGACAGTGTCTGCCTCATCTCTGTGAACATTACTTGAGTTCTGCTTCAATGGTTCCGTTTTGGTGGTGTTTGCTTCCCATAAACAGACCACAAAACGATGAAGACACACTGAGGTCCTACTAATCCCAGGTCTGAGGCATAGAGACCTACTGTGTACTGTGGGTACCCAACAGTGAGTTCTCACCTCCCCACCTCCAGAACAGCGGTATCCTCTACCTTCTGTAGCTAGGGCTTCTCTCACCTGTGGCATCTTCTTCTTTCACTAGCTATCAACACTCAGAAACCACCTCGTCATCCTTGAGCAAACATTGTAACATCCAAACTGGCAACACTAGCAATTTGCTAGGCACTCCAAGAATTCCCCCTAATTATGTTTAAGGTTTGCGTAATTGTACACATTGTGTTGGGCCTTGATGTGTACATTTGCTACAGTGTTCTCTCTCTTAGACTGTAAAGTAGAAGGTGGAGAAGTATCATTTTAATGATGTTTGCACAAGACTCAGCAGGAAATCTCAGCTGGGGAAACGAAGTGGAGTCACTGGGGAGCTCAGACATGTATATTTTTCCAAACAAACAATCCATTGTTTGCTAGGCTGCTTCTCGTCTACGCAGACACCAGAAACCAGCATGTATTTTGTCTTACTTCACATATATGCATCTTAAATAACCTGTACCTCAAAGCACAGTGATAGAAGAACCAGCATTATCTATAAGTTAATATAAATATCTATGTCAATATAATATCTATATGTTCTCAACACTGGTGCATGGCGGGGTGACCCCACACTGACAGGACTCTGAGTCTACTCTCTAAACTTCCAAACCCTGCTGTGTCTCAGTCTCACCAGACAGTTACTCCAGAGAGCTTTCTGTATGAGCCACCTTGATCTCTCACGTGCCCACAGCGGCAGCTTGTGTCCAGACCTGCCTTTAGCACGGCAGCTTTGTTAACAGTCACAGGCCCATTTGGCAGCATCTGGAAGGAGAGAGAAACAAAACTAATAGACACGTTAGGTGTCTGGGCCGTGCAATGTTGCCCCATCTTGTTATTTTCCCGTGTTAGCATAAAAGAAAATTGTTGGTCATTACGCCATCCTTAACATCTTGACAATCCTTTAGTATACTGTATAAAAATCGTTAATTACTGCAATAAAGAAGCGGCACCTATTATCCATGCAGTGTCTTGGTTCCTCTTCTGCGAATCTCTCCCCGGGGCCCTATAATTGCTTCAGCCAACCATTAACCCAAAGCAATGAACTAATAGAGAGTATATTATTGTTTAAATAATGCATTTGCTTTGAATATACAATTATGCTGTGTGGACAGGGATCATGAGAGGAATATAATTTAGCACAGGGCTTCAGCAAGTGTGTTAGGCTTTTCGTCAACATTTTGAGGATCTGCCAAAGCCTCTGACAGTAATATGACCATTTCCTTAGCCCATCTGGAAAAGGGTCGGTGACCCATGACCTCTGGCTTCACTCTGGTCCCCGTTCAGGACCAGCCTTTGCCCTCATTGATTAGTCAGTGACCTTCATCAGTTGACTAATAATTGGACTGGATGATCATCCATTGCCATTTGCACAGGAAAGGGCTGTTAGTCTCCATCCTGCTGGTTCTGAGTTGCACTTAGGAGATGTTTACTGGAGAGTGTGTTATGGTCAGAGGCTTTTGGATTACAAGATGAATAAACTAGGGACTTGCCCTTGAGTATCTGTGGGCTCGTTATAAAATTTCTGATAGTTGCATACTGTATGCTACAGGTGTGTCCTACCTGGGACCTGCAGACTGTGTGTATCTCACATTAGTTATGAATGTAGCCCAACACATAATATCAAAAGTTTGGGCTGCCCTGTTGTAGTTTTAAAGTTACTGCCAGTTCAACATGGAAAAAGCATGCCTCTCATCCAAGCAGCTCACCTCTGCACAGGGCAGTCCGGCCCCAGTGGGAGACCTGCAGGGCATCTGCAGTGCAGGCATGAAAATTCAGGCAAGAGACTCAGGCCACTGAGGTACCGCTCAGAGGCCCAGCTCTGCCAGTAGAGAGTTGGGGCTGTGCCTTGGAGCTCCATGACACAAACAGGCTTCTCTGTCATGGCTTGATGGGAGCAGGGTGGCCAGGATGCTGTGGAAGAGAGTGCATGTCTTTGTCCTGGCCCTGTGTCCACATAGTCTTTGCAGAAACACGGTCCCCTGGAACATAACTGCACAGTCCTGCTATGGTCGTCCCAGGGCTCATAGCACTGAGACTTTGCATGCCTCATCTCTAACACTAAGTACTTTCATTGTAGTGGTCACGATAACAGGGCTCCATCCAGACCTACCTCCCATCCCACACATGGCTCCCACCTGCTCCTCCATTGTCTTTAATCCCTAATTCCCACCAAATCCAAGTATGTCTAACTGTGACAATAAGTGAGTCTTTTGTCTTCTTCCATTTCACCCCGTCTCTCTAGGCCCAGCAACCCTGCTCTTTCAAACATCCTGACTTGTTTCACAATCTATTTTTTTTGTCAGTTATGACTTTATGATTTGTATCAACTGGACATTTTATGCTCCCGCTCTCCCTGAGTCAAGACATCATCTCTGCTTGAGCTTTCTTTGTACCTACAGCCTGACTGTGAGACGGGACAGTGTTCCTCAGCTGCAGAAGGACTCGATTCTTACAGTGTCACAAAGTCTGCAGAGAACCCCATGGGAAAGCAGTGGACAAGTCCTACAACCTGTGGCCTGCAGGTGGCCTGGCCAATGAAAACCTCCTATCCTTGGAGGAAGCATCATGAGGAGGTTCCGGATAATTCTGGCAGCCTCTCAAGCATCTCTAGTAGAAGGCATGTGAATGGAAGACCACCCATTTGCTCCAGAGCCTGGATATTCTTCAATGAACTCCCAGAGATACATGTAGAATGTTGAAGAAACCAGGGAGTCCTAGGTCAGAATGTTCCAGATCAGATTATAGCAACAGCAGGGTAGCCAGTGTGAAGGGGAGCACATGTGTGCTAAGACAACATGGCAGACCAGAGCTCTGGGAGAGAGAAATTGTGAGGCCATGGACAATGAGATATTATGTTCAGGGGCTGGCAGGGGACTGGGACACCCTACGTGTGTGAAACAGGTTTTGGATCCCCAGTCCTGCTTGTTGGTGGTCAACACAATGCTTACACATTTTGTGCTGGCCTGCGCCAGTTCAGATTTTACATTATCAGGAAAAGACAATAACAGCACTCAAGATTCTCAATACCTCTGTCATGAACAAAGGATGTGAACTTTCTAGAATGACACAGCTCTGGAGACCAGAAGCTCTTGGTACTTTCTGTGCTAAAGGGAATGCTGGGAGATTTGGGACAGTGCCCTTAATACTGAATCATGGTGATCAGTGCGCAAGCACACCAGTGATGAGGGTAAACTAGAGAAGTACATGCACATGTCCACATATGTACACCTGCCAATGTGTGTTTATGTGTGCACATGTGTACATATTTGTGCACCTGTGCAGCATCTCACCAAAGGTTGTGTTTCTAAGTTTGCACCACAGCCTCCGGTAGGACTGAGCTCCTCCTTGGGGATGGCAGCCGTTCTGGGCTACACACTTTGTACACTTATCCATGACGGACTGAGAATCGTCCCAGTACTCTGTGTTGTCCACAGAGCTATGACAGACATGGATGGAGAAGCTCCGTGGAGACCAACAGTCCTGATTCTCTGAGTTATATCCTTAGCAGAAGCATCACTGTGTCACAAAGATTCATGTCATGCCTTAGACAACTGCCCAGCTGTTGCCCAACAGGACACTCCCCGGCAGCGTATAAAGGTTCATTTCTTCATGTCTTCACTGGCCCCCAACATTGCCAGCTTAAAAAAATAACAACAAATCAGTTTTAGAACAATTTGAGGTTAACTTAAGTAAAAGTTTGAGGAAAGTATGGATTTCCTTCAGCTCTCTATTGCCCGCACCCCCACAGTGCTGCGGCATTGGTAGGTGCTGACCCTCCACTGGCATAGGCTCACTAGAGTACTATAGATGTGGGCAGATGTCTAACGCCACAGATCTAGCATGATAGCGTCACACATAGAAGTTGCTCTATCCTACGTATCCTACGTGCTCATTACCCCCAAAGCCTGGCCACCCCCACCTCTTTACTGTTTCCATGGCTCTTCCTTTTCTCGAAGGACGTGCAGCTAGAGTCACAGCACATGCAGCCCTTTCCTTACGTCTACTTACGGTTCTCCGTGTCTTCTTGTTTGGGGGCTTGGTGTCACTTCTCATCAGTACAGAGCATCAGTACAGAGCATCCTTAATGCAGACTTGCCGTCAGTTCTCAGTGGGTGCCGCAGCTTGTTCGTTAGCTTACTGTGTGACTTCTCAATTGTCAGTTTTGTGGGACTTGAATCCTAGGAAGTTTGATTATGGAGCTGTATAATAAGAGCATCCCTAGTTTTGTAAGAATTGTCAAGGGTATCCTGAAGCAGCTCTACGCCTCTGCATTTCCACTGGCATGGCTTGAATGGCCCGAGTATCTTTTTACATCAACATCTCGCTGTTTGGGACATTACAGCTTTGTGATGTGCTTTCAAATCAGGTTGTACAGTTTCTTCAGCTTTGTTCTTGCTCAAGACTCTTTTTTTTTTTTTGACTATTCCGAATACTTGAAATTCAGGGTGGCTTTCTTCCACTTGGAGGAAAATGTCTTCAGGATTTTCACAGGATCACACTGAATCTCTAAGTCAGTTTTGACAGTGTAGACATTTTTATCCAGTTACTCAGTGAACACTTCCATATATTTGTGTTTTCTTCATGAATGGTTTTCAGTTTTCTATATAAAGATTTTTACATCCTTAATCAAATCTATTTCTATTTTATTTTGATGCAACCAAAAATGGTATTGGTTTCTCATCTTCTTTGTACACTATTTTGCTGGTTGTGTGTGGGAATGTAACTGACTTTTACAAGTTAATTTTTTTTGAGAGTCAGACTTATCCAAGGCTTTTTCAGAAGCCCTGATGAAAGGACAAAAGAATCCAGTTCTGTGTCCTTGCCAAGGGCCATACTTGGTAAGGTTCAGCCACAGGCTGGAATCAGGGCCTTGAGTGAGTTAAGATTTTGGTTCCTGGGAACTGGCTTTTGCCCCTGGAGAGAATGATGGTATTAGTTCCACACTACCATGTACTAGGTCTCTGACGGTCTTGAGATAGCCTATGCTCCCTTTGTGCAACATTGCTTCATCCCACTCAATATCAGTTACCAAAATTAAATCAAGACCAGACAAGCAAATTAAATAGACCTATAACCACTAAAAAATTAGAAGTAGTCATCAAAAGTCTCCCAACTAAAAGAAGTCCAGGACCAGATGGTTTCAGCTCAGAATTCTACAAGACTTTTAAAGAACTAATACCAATACTCCTCAAATTATCCCACACAATAGAAACAGAAGGAACATTGCCAAACTCTTTTTACGAGGTAACAATTACCTTGATACCCATACTACACAAAGACATTACTNCATTGATGCAAAAATACTCAATAAAATACTGGCAAATCAAATTCAAGAACACATCAGGAAAATCATCCACCATGACCAAGTTGGCTTCATCCCAGAGATGCAGGGATAGTTCAACATACAAAAATCTGTCAATGTAATCTACCATACAAACAAACTGAAAAAAAAAACATGATCATCTCGTTAGATGATGAAAAAGACTTCAACAAAATCTATCATCCCTTAATGATTAAGGTCTTGGAGAGATCAGTGTCTAATTCTTAACAATTTTGTGGTAAAATCTTTGTTTCTACACACCAGATCATGGTGTCAGCAGTGACGCTTAACTTTATCTTTTTCAATCTGAACACATTTCATTTATTTTGTTTTCTTGCCTAATTGCTCTGTCTAGTATCTCTAGTTCTACATCAAGCAGAACCAGACCAAATGGTCATCTCAGCTTGTTCCTAATTGTAGAGAAAATGCTTTTTCTCATCATCAAATGAGGTGTTAGCATTGCGCCTGCCAAGCATGGCCTTTATTGTGTTAGGATACATTTCTTTAGTGCTTATTTGGTGAGAACTTCTACTAGGAACGCATGCCAAGCCTTTCCAAGTGCCTTCTCTGTGCCTGTGGAGATTGTCACAAGGTTTTGCTCTCAGTTCTGTCCCATAAACTCACCTGTTACCTTGAGCTCTGTGTGTTTCAGGGAAGGTTTCTGTTGACTGTTTCATCCTTTTTTCCTGAGTATCTTTAATCCTAGTACTCAGGAGGCATTCTAGATATTTACAGGCTACCACAATTTTATTTGCCCACAATCTCTAATTTCACTGTGGCTAGGGAATAGGTTCCACGTGATTTTAATCTTTTTAAACTCTTTTACTTATGGCTTAGCACATAGTCAGTCCTGAAGACTATTTTATTTCTTTGCTTTTGAAAAATATGTATAAACTACTGCTTAGGAGAAGCTTTCAAAAACTATCAGTCAATATTCTACCCTTACCTTTTCTGTCCCATTTTGTAGCCAGTACTTAGCATAGATTGTTGACATGCTTAATCATAGTTATTGAGGTACCCATGTCTCCTCTGATTCTGTTGTTTTTTACTCTGTGGGTCTGGGACTCCATTATGTGTACATTGAAAACTGTTGTATCTTCCAAACATTTCCAGTGAAAATATTCTGTTTGCTCTCTAGATCCTGAGGGATTTCTGGCTTCTGTTTTTATTTGAAAGTCTGGTTTGTTTGTTTTTTATCCTAACTTTACATCCTCACTACAGCTTTCTAGCTGTGATCATTTGTCTCAAGTTCATTTCATACACATTCATGCACTGGTCCTGGCCATCACAGGCTGCATGGGTGGAGCTGAGTTATAGCCCAGGTCTTTCCTGCTCACTGTGATCATTGCTAGGTAGAGAATGTGCTCTTTCTCCACATGAGAAAATATGAGATTCCAGGAGGCCCACTTGATGGAAGGACATGATGGCTCATGGACTGTTTCTAGGATGATGTCATGAAGCGAGGAGGTATGAAGGATCTGGGTCAGTGGACAGAGAAGCTAGCCAGAAAGCAGATTTCTAGCAAAATCAGTACTCTGGTTTGAAATAAAGAAAAATAAACCTTAGACTGATTAACCAACCACTATGGATATGCTACCAACATGAGAAATGTGAAGGAGAATATAAAGTTTTCTGGAAAGTTATCCTTAGAGTAGTTCTTATAAGCTGGGCAGGTAGCAGACACCTTTAGTCCCAGTACTCAGGAGACAGAGGCTGGTAGATCTCTCTGAGTTCAAGGCCAGCACGGTTCATGGCATGAGCTCCAGGACAGTCAGAGAAACTTAGTGAGACCCTGCCTATAATTAATAATAAT
>LOEQ01003567.1:94902-109549 GCA_001685075.1 Bramus lutescens | reverse complement strand
AGATAGATAGATAGATAGATAGATAGATAGATAGATAGATAGATAGATGATCAGGAAAACATTAGCAGTTAGGAGTAGGTGGAGAAGAAGCTCCAGAGGCAGGCGATGGATTCAGATAAATGGCCAGCTACTTCCTGAGATCCTCTAGGCTTTCTCTACATGCGAGTTTCACATGTTCCCTGGGCTAAGAGCAATGTTTCTAGACAGGGGGAGATTAGGCAGAAAAAGTTCTGGAAATCTCCTTACCATATGATAATGCTTTCAAAGGATTCTTGTGAGAGCTTTTGATGACAGAACATATCTGAAGCTTTCACAAAGAGGTCAGTGCGCATTAACATGTGAGCATTCTGTCCATATCCAGGTGCCTGAAATTTTAATATAATCTAAGATTAAAATCTACAGGAAAGGGCTGTGTTCCTCAACTCAGATTGAGGGTCCTAGGAAAGGGTCTGCACTGTGCAGTGTTCAAAGACTCATTTGACGCTAGCCTCCCTGAGTCCCACTCTTCCTACCTTATGGTCTTTGTTTCCTCATCATCCTTTTTCACTCTTCTCAGAAGCACTCAAGGTCCTACTGGGAGACAGGGTTTACACCTAAGCCTCTGCATTGCTTTCTCTGCCCAGCTCCTGCTATTTCTGCCCAGAGGCTTTCCCAGGTGCCCATATCCACTGTGACCATCCATCATGCAACCTGGTCACTTCCAGTAGCCCCCAACTCTCAGTGATAGTTCTGTCTCAGTACCTCACAAAAGTTCAGGACCAAGATCTATGAAATACAATGTTGCTATCCCATCTTAAACCCCCAAAGAAATCCCACCAGGGGCTGGAAGGACAGTTTTCACGTGCCTCCTCAGGTCAAGCTGCTTCATGCTCCAGCCAGGATTGTTCATGGGGCAACCACAATGGAATTAATAATAGCTTCCACTTAGAGGGTAGTAGAGAGTCTAACAGGGTCAGCACAAAGCACTTAGAACATTGGGGGAGGATATTAAGACAGGCAACAGGAGTCTGGGAGCCCATGGTGCAGCCCAGAAGGGACAGCTCTGAGCCATAGACTCAAATCACACTTGTTCCTGGCTTGATTAGAATTCATCCTTGCTGGACCCGGCTGAATTTCCAAAGCAGAGTTGCCAACCTGCGTGTTTCTGCAGCATCATGGGCTGCATGCCTCTGATGGGATTCTCATTCTTACACCTGCTCTAGTCCCAGGTACACAGAAACCCCTACTAAGTGCAGAGAGGGTCCCTTTAGGAACCCATGCAGGAGGGTTGGTTGAACAACCTAGTGAGAAGAAGACTCTTGACTTTCTGCTTTTGGAACAGACATCTTTCTTACCATAATGAGATAATTTCCTCTGGGGAATTGTCTAAAAATTCATTTAAGAACAAAAATAGCCAACTATGGGTGACAGCCATGCCCCTCTCTTCCTGTCCAGAGATAGTTTGAGAGCCTAAGAGTCCTAGTGCTGTGCTGTCTATGTGTCCATTCGTTGCCAGTCCGTGTGCCCTGGACCCACGATGGTTTCCCATGGTACCACCCCTTGCCTCCCATAGCTGCTAACTGCAGCTCACAGTGCTACCTGATTTGATGCTCTAAAGCAAACCAAGACCCTTTCAAAATCATTGTCTTTCACTACAGTGCTCTTGGGTTTTGTAGGAAGAATTCATTATTTGTTTTAAATTTGAGTTGTATCTCTTAAATAGCATCTGGTAGGTTGGGTACTATGATAAAATATTCAGTTAAACCAGGGGTAGNTCCCCTCCCTGTCTCTCCCTTCCCCTTCAACCTTCCCCCAAGATGCCCATGTTCCCAATTTACTCAGGAGATCTTGTCCATTTCTACTTCCCATGCACATTAGATCCATGTATGTCTCTCTTAGTGTCCTCATTGTTGTCTATGTTCTCTGGGATTGTTATTTGTAGTCTGGTTTTCTTTGCTTTCTGTTTAAAAAACCCCTTATGAGTGAGTACATGTGATAATTATCTTTCTGGGTCTGGGTTAGCTCACAGGAGGATCTTGAATACCAGCTTGAGCTACACAGTGAGACCCTTGATCTGGAAACAAAAGTATAGGACAGAGAAATGCTTAGTTCTCCCCACAGTGACTCTGGGAAATGCCATCCATAGCCACCCAGCACAAAGCAAGGCAAGGACCCCAGGGGACCCATCCCCAAGAGTACAGCATATATACACCCACCAGGCAAGTGATGGTAGCACTTGGCTGGACTTTCCTTTCCCTGCCTCCCAGGATGTTCATTTACTCATCAGTTGCCCATGCCAAGCACCAGCCACTGGCTATCAGTTCTTCCCTTTTGCAGCCTCAGTAATAACAAATGTAATTTAGTCCTCTGCTGTGTCCTAAGGAAGCACCTGCGGGAACATGGGATAAGTGATCTACTCAGTTTCCATCTGCTCAGGAGATTTTGAAGATGTCCTTCACTAACTCACTTCAGTGGGCACCAATGCCAGTGCAATCAGGAGGAAGGTTCCAGGCCGCCTCTTCTGCTCAGTGTGGTGGCTGCTATTCTGGGCATGTGCTTTTGAGGAAGGAATCTGCCACACATGCTTGTGCTGCTGCGGATATGATCACATCAGGACAGGCACACAGCTCAAAGTTCAACTCATCCTACAGAAGAATACTCACAAGCATCCTTGCTCATGCTACCCACACCTTTAGGGGCCATCAGACCTTGAGTTTCTCAGCAACAAGTGTAACCCACTATTTCTGATTTGGGGGTAACTATTCAGTCTTTTCCATGATTTCCAGTATGAGCTTGTGCACGCACGCACACACACACACACACACACACACACACACACACACACCGGGAAATATAATTTTCTGGTGTGAGACTTTTGTTTACTCTGCATTTGTTTAACTCTGTGATGCTGTGCTACTGTGCCTGTCTAAAACACCTGATGGTCCTACTAAAGAGATGACTGGCCAGTAGTGAGGCAGGAGCAAGAGCAGGCAGGGCTGGTGGGCAGAGAGTAGAAACAGAGAACCAAGAATGGGGAGAACAGAACAAGGAGAGGAGGACACAGGGGCAGTCACCCAGCCACACAACCAGCCACAGAGTAATAAGAAAAATAAGATATACAGAAGTTAGAACAATAAAAGCCCAGAGGTGGTGTGGGATGTCCTTCTGTATATGTGTTGCTTTTATTGGTTAGTGAATAAAGAAGCTACTTGAACCTATGACAGAGCAGAATAGAGCAAGGCAGGAATTCCAAACAGAGAAAAGAAGGCAGAGTCAGGGAGATGCCATGGAGCTGTTGAAGGAAACAGTTGCCAGATGTCATCCTGAATCTTACCAGTAGGCCACAGTCTCATGCTGATTCACAGATGAATAGAAATGGGTTAATTTAAGATGTAAGAGTTAGCTAGAAATAGGCATAAGCTATTGGCCAAACAGTTGTTATAATTAATATAGTTTCTGTGTGATTATTTCAGATCTGGGTAGCCAGGAATGAACAAGCAGCCTCACACTACACAGAGGCAAAAGGTAGAGAGAATAATTTCAGAAAAGCGGGCAAGAAATAAGTGAAGCTAAAGCCGGGCAATGATAACTAAGAATGTGCCTTCGTGTGTGTGTGTGTGTGTGTGTGTGTGTGTGTGTGTGTGTGATTTATTTGGAGCTGGATGGTCGCCTCCCCCATAAAAAAACACAAAAGAGTAAAACATCACCCAACACACATATGCACACAGCTGCTCACAGCCATCTCAACATGGACTGTGATTTGTTTCTCTGTGCTGACTTTCATACTCCTTCATTTCTCCTTGATGTCTGTCTTCTCTTGCCTACCTACCAGTGATACCAATCTTTCTCAGAGCTAGATGCCTGCTCTTAGTGAGGAAAGCTGGCCATACCCAGTTCCTGGGAGTAGGGCTGTCCCTCAGACACACTGTCTCAAGCTTCCCCAGCTGCCCATGACAACTATTCCAGCACGTACATCACAGGGGGTTCTCACTCTTTCCCATGTTGATTGCTGTCTTCATAACCCTTACCCTGCCCAAGTCTAAAGCATCTCACAAAGTAGCTTTATGCAGAAGAGGGTGCACAAGATATTTTTAGGGATGCTGGGGCTAGAATCCAGGGTCTCATGCATGCTAAACACATACCTTATTACTGAGTTACACCATCAACCTTATGAAGAACCTGTTTGAAAACACTTTTGGGTTTTACTTTTGAAAATTTTGATATTGCTTTGGAAGTAAGCAAACATGTAGGGCGTGTGTGTGTGTGTGTGTGTGTGGCTATGGGCTAATGCACTATATTATGTGTGCATGTGTGCTTTGTACATGTGCACATGTATAATGTATATGCCCACATATGCATGTGAGAGTGCATGTGAATTGTTATACAAGTGTATGAGCATGTGTGTGTGCATGTATATGCTTGTGTACATATGTAAATATTTATGTGTATATTTGTACATATGTGTGAATGTGTGCTGGTGTACATACAGGTGCCCATGTGTGTGTGCATGTGTATACTTGTGTACATATGTAACTATTTATGTGTATATTTGTACATATGTATGAATGTGTGCTGGTGTACATGCATGTGCCTGTAAGCCTGTCTGTGCACTTGTGCATATATGTGTTATTGTTCAGACTAAAAGGACATTAACCTGAAAACATAAAGGGAAATCTGATGTCTTGGCTTGGGCCAGTTTTTTAGAATGCTCTGCTTTCTATTAGCCAAGAAAGAAAAGGCCTGAACCATACTGCCCATGAGACTCTGGCTTGCGGAGAAGTGTGTCAGCTCCTTCTCAGTTGTTGGGAGTCTAGGGCCCCTCTTGGTGGCCATCCAGCTGGGAATGCAGCTGCTCTGGACAGTCAATCTCTTTCAATTCCCAGTGCTCACCCCTCTACTCTTTGAGGTCTTGCCACCTCTATCTGTCCCTGTGATGCTGCCAAGCCCCATGCTGTCATCAACCTGTCATTGTAGCCATCACAGAGCACGTAAGATGTAAGGTTCCTTGTGCAGCCTCTGGCTTCCCCCAGTAGACAGCCAGGGCTTCAGCACCATGGCTACTCTGACAAATGTCCCTGCCCATCATGGGTCACAAGTCTGGGAGACTTCAAGCTGTGTGTTTGACCCATTTCAGATCCTGACATTGTAGGTGTGCATTTAAAGATAAAACAGACACTCTTCCCCTGACATTGCAAAGAACTAGTTACCTAAAATTCATATTGGACTTGAGTTATGAGAAGAACAACTTGTCTTTCAAACATTTGAAAAATGCTACAATGCTTAAACGTTTGCTTTGTGGTGAACTTTGTACTTAGGTTGAATGTCATTTTATTATCATGATATTATATTCTCTTAGGTGGTATGTGGCTCCACAGGGCATGTGTCCTTAAGGATTTTAATGTGATTTTAGTTGTATCTATAATATACACAAACATATATATGCACACATGCACATACACACAACACACATACAATGAATACACTTGCATACACACACACACACACACTTTCTTTTTCTGATGAGAACACAAGAAATTCACCATGGTGTCTGAGAGAGGGTTTTTTTTAACTCCACATTGGATTTTCAAGTTTCTCATGAGATCTCTGATGCCTTTTCTTAGTTCCCCCAAATAATTCTGTCTTGCTAATAGACTTTTGTCTGTGCACATAGTCCTATGTATGTGTGCACGTGAATATTCATGCATTATCATTCCATATGACCCTCTCCCCAAGCTCTACTCCCAATACTTCATTCTTTACCACCCTGAAAACCTGCACCGAAAAGTTTATTTAAGGCCATCTGAAGTGCCCATAACTGAGTGGGGTTAGAGGCAGCTATTTAGTTATGCAGAGAATGGTACCCGAGGTCTGGGGCAGAACCATGCAGGCCGGTCTCTTTCTCCTCCACCCTACTCCCTGGACCCAAGGTGATCTTGGAGAACATTTGCCAAGAAGGAATGACCTCAGGGTTTCCTTTATATTTTGATTTTTTTTACAGCTAATGCAAACTCAAATATTGAATGTAAAGATAAATTAAGCAAATAGGGGCATTATCTGAACAATTCATTACTAAGTCACAAAAGAAAACAATACGCATTTGTGTCTAGGCCTCTGACTGTTGTAATATTAGTTTAGATGGGTTACATTTGTTTATGCTGTGGAATATTTGTTGAATGATGCAAAGATGTGTTGCATTCTTTTACACTGCATTGTTTAACTCTGTGAAGCTATGTTACTCTACCTGCCTAAAACACCTGATTGGTCTAATGAAGAAGCTGAACAGCCAATAGCAAGGCAGGAAAGAGGAAGACACAGGGCTGGCAGGCAGAGAGAATACATAGAAGGAGAAATCTAGGGAAGAGAGTGAGAGGGGAGTGTAAAAGGAGTACCAGGGGTCCAGCCACTCAGCCACAGAGTAAGAAGGAAAGAAAGAAATATAGAATAACAAAAGCTAAGAAGCACAGCAGCAGATGTAGTTAAAGAGAAACTGGATAATTTAAGTTAGAAAAGCTAGCTAAAGCTAAAGTCAGGCATCAGGCATTCATAAATAAATAAGTAAGAATAAGTCTCTGTGGATTTCTTTTAGAGCTGTGTTCTAGGCAAGCCCTCAAAGAACAAAAACAGAAAACTACACCTGACTTCTTAGGGGAATTCTCTACAGATACCTGGAAGTCGTGCCCAGGTCACCTGAGTCTTTGCGCCATGTTCCTTTTGTTGTCACAGTCTCATTTTCCACAGTGCCCAGTGCTCTGCCACACAGCTGCCTTTGTACTTACTAAATGCCATCATGGTGTGGAGCGGTCTGGAAACATGATTCTTACGGAAGCTGTTTATTTATCAATTCTTCGACGTGTAATTCTTTCACTTCCTCAGTAAAAGCAACATATTCTCATTTTCATTTTAACAAGTGACACAGATCCAAGGATTGTGTTCTTTGTTTTGTTAAAAACAAACAAACAAACAAACAAATCCAGCATCTCTTGTAGTGAAGGTTGGCTAACCACTCACTGCACAGCCAAGAAGGACCAGTAAATTCTGATCTTCTTTCTTCCATCTCCTGAGTGCTGGGATTACAGGTATACACCACTATGTTCGGTTTATTTGATGCTAAAGATCAAACCCGGGTTTTGTGCAAGCTGGGCCAGCACTGAACCATCTGAGTTAAATCCCCAGGTAGGTCTCCCTCTGTTTGTCCCCAGGGCTTCGCTCCTCCCTGTCAAGACTGCACAGCCCCAGGAAGTCCTGCCGGCTGTTCTGATTAGCTGTGGGAAATCCATGCTCAGCCTCCTCCACAGTTAGCTGATGGTGGATTAGTTAGATACCAGATTCAGACCCTGGCTGAAGAGGCCCTGCCCCTTACCTCCTCCCCTTCCCTTGTTCTAGAGAATATGCCCGTGACCAAGCATTGTGTCCCTTCTGATGAGGACCCATTTTCCAACACACAGATGTTGGGGAACCATCTCAACTCTGACTGACTGTCTCCAGTTTTTGCTGCAGTCCTGGAACTGCATCCCTGAGAGACACACCACTGCAGGCATTGAGCCAGGGCCAGCATAGTTACAAGTCACTTGACTTCCCAGTTCCCCTCAGGAGCAATGTCTTCTTCAACAGATGTTTTCAAAATAATGAAGCAGAAGCATGCATTATTGACAGCGCTGGATGCTTCCCCAGTGTGTGTGTGTCTGTCAGTACAGAACAGAGTGCTCAAACATGCACCGCTGTCGTTTAGTTTGCAAATTAGGAAATACCCACCCTGGCTAACTGTGGAGAAGAAAAGGAAGGTCCTAGAAGCCCTGAGGTCCTTTGAAATATTCCATCAGGTTGTTCTGTGAATTCTGGAGTCTCCTCTGACACGGGTGTAAGCAGCCAACCTCCGTCTCACTTCTTGACTTGAGGGCCTTTTCAATGTGCAGAAAGATATCATTTTGCCATGCCAAATAAGTTCTGGACTAGGAAACTCCTTCACATGGCATCTAACTGGATATGACGAGATCAGTTCTGTGACTAGAGCCTGCATGCCTGGCCCTCCCTCCTGCCATACACATGGGTTAGAAAGCTGCTCACACTGAGAATCATGCTTGAGCCGCGTGCTGTCATGCTGACCACGCCTTTCCCAGTTGCTGCGGTCCTGCTGTGAGTCTGAAGTGTCTGTTGTCTCCCCTAACATGGAGCTGTTCTGCTATTATTTGTTTTGAACACATAATTCCAGAGCTCTTTCCTGGTTCCAAGCCCTACAGATAAAGTATAGATAAGACCCCATCATTCCCCACCCTGGTGAGCTTGAACTGACAGAGACAGATGACGAACAAAGGGAAAGCTGTGTTCTGTGGACGGCATGGTCTTAGTCAGTGTTCTAATGCTGCGAAGAGACACCATGACCAGGAAACTCCTCTAAAAGAAGGCATTTGACTGAAGTTTGCTTACAGTTTCAGGGGGTTAGTCCATTATCACCATGGCGGAGAGCATGACAGCGTGTTGCTAGGCGTGGTGCTGGAGTTGTAGCTGGGAGTTCTACGTCTAAATCCGCAGGCAGCAGGAGAAGAGAAACACTGGGCTTGGATTGCACTTTTGAAACCTCAAATCTGGGACATCATTGTGTGAGAATAAGGAAGAGGAACAACCAAGGAGGGAGGAGGAGGGAGAAGAAGGAATGAATTTAAAAGGAAAAATCCAAAGTGGTGTTTTATTTTGATATTAAATGGCATTTGTGGTAATGTGAATATTTTTGACAAATCCTGAAATAAAAAGTCTCCATCTAACATTTTCTGCCTTTGAGAGAACTAGGATTTTCAAAATAAGAAACGTTTTTACATTGGGCTGGAGTCATGGCTGGGGCATAAAGGTGGCAGAGTCTATCAATACCCTTTCAAATAAGAAGTATAAATTTCACTCTAAAATGTTGATGAGTTCAACATTTCCAGTCTAAATTCTTTTAGACAAAAACATGAATTGGGATGAATTTTTTGTTTTGTGAAGAGGAAAAAATGAAATTATTTAATAGGAGATAATGCACGCACATGGAGAGACTAGAGGTTGAGAGAAGACAGCGGGTCTGCAGGCCGCAGGTTCAGGAGGGACATGATGCTGAGTCAGCTGTGCTTCCTTCCCCTTTCCCTCGTATCCACTGACAACCCAGAGAAACAATTAGACAAGCAGAAAAGCCAGCAAGAGGACTCTGTAGACCGAGGGTCCAAAGAAAAGCAGAAGCCAGGGAGTAAATTGAGACAGTAATCACCCTGATCCAACCATATGCCTCCTAAAAGTCCAGTGGTTAAGCTGGGCACACCCCTGCCTAGGGCTGTACTGATGTGCTCCATGCTTGCCACCCTGTCAGGAGAGGCTGAGTGGGAAGACCAGATTCCCATCACCATGAACGAGACATGGTCACCAATACCCTGGCGCCATGGAGCCTGTTTGAGTTGACTCTTACTCATCAACCACAGTGCACTGGATGACAGAACCATGTGATGTGTCAACCATCAACAGGAAGAGCCCAGGCATGAATCTGCAGGCATGTGCCAGATAACTGAAGGGTATACTAGGCCCTGAACCCCACAGTCACATGTGGAAATGTTGAGGATTTAGTCACAGCTCACTCAAGATACTGAGAACCAAGAAGAGCACAGACTGATTGAGAAAGTCAATTCTCTTGTGCTAATATTAAGGTGTGTGGTAGTCTGAATGAAAATGGACCCCATAGACTCATAGGGAATGACATTTTTGGAGGTGTGGTCTTGTTGGAGGAAATGTATCACTGCAGGATGGGCTTTGAGGTTTCAAATGCTCAAGTCAGCCCTAGTGGCTCTTCCTGCTGCCTTTGAGCTCAGATGCACAACCTTCAGGCCCTCTCCTGCACCAGCTCTGCCTGCACGCCACCACGCTTCCCACCCTGATGACAATGAAAGAAACCTCTGAACTGTAAGCCAGCACCAATTAAATGTTTTGGAAATATTCTCAACGGTACCAGTACCACAGAGAAGTGAGCCATAGAAACCCTACCTAAGACAAAGTGTTAGAATCTTCAGGAATGAGCAATATGACTGTGCCTTCATCAAAAGAAAGTGCCGAAAGAACCAAGGAGAAGCTCTACAGCCAAGTCTAAAAAGTGACTTCAGAGACAAACATCAGTGGGTTTACTTGACAGCAGCAAGGGAGTGGAGTACAGAGTCAGAATACTTGAAGACAGGATCCTAGAAAACCCCAGTGTGAATAACTGAGGGCAGGCAGCCTGCAGTATATTTATGAGAAACCTGGGTGGCAGTAGCTATTACTCAGACCACTGTACTCTGATTAAAAAAAGAGAGAGAGAAAGGACTGAAGCATACTCTCAAACCTATCGCTACAAAGACATACATCTACAACTTGGAGAACCCTAAAGACGTATGCCAGAACACATGTAGACAAACTTCTGGAAGCTAACGGTGATGAGAGGTCTTAAAAGAGGTGAAAGAAAACATTCCTATGAGAGGAGATGATTTGAAGTGTAAGGACTTCTCCCACAGCAGCATGGAAGATGGAAGGGAAGGGGGCATTTTCAAGTGCTGAAATAACTTGGTCCACTCAGAATTTTTACTCAAGGATAGTGTTCTAAAGAAGGATGGGTGCGCTAGGAAATGCTCTTCTGAGGGAACACTTGGAACCCGTGCCTTCAGATAACTACAGTGGAATTTCTCTGAGGAGAAAGAAATGGGGAGAGAATGACTTTTAAAATGCCAGATATGAAGAAGAGAGGCTGTGAGGTCCAGTGTTTCCCTCGCTCCCTGGCTTTCTTGAATGGTGCTTATGATAGGACCAGCAAAGCATACATCTGCTTATGATGTGGGATTCCCCTCTGTGTGCTGTGAATACCATTGGTTAATGAAGAATCAGCTTTGGGCCAATTGCAGCACAGAATAGGGCAAGGTGGGAATTCCAAGCAGATAGAGGAGGAGAGAGTAGATGGAGTCAGGGAGACACCATGTAGCTGCCAGAGGAGAAAGACACAAGCCACCAGCCATAACCTTGCCAGTAAACCACAAGCTTCATGGTAATATACACAATAATAGAAATTGGTTAATTTAAGATGTAACAGCTAGTTATAAATATGCTTAAGCTATTGGCCAAACAGTATTGCAATTAATACCGTTTCTGTGTGATATATTTTGGGTATGGGCAGTTGAAAATGAACTAACAGTCTCCGCCTATAGGCTTAGTTTATTCTGCGCATATGTAGAAGCAATAATTTGGAGCAGCAAGAACTCAGCATTTGGCAGCCATCAATGACATCAAACCCCTAAGTTCATTTCACTTCCCAGTATGACCCCAGGGTTCAGAGGTCTATCACACAGCCATGTAGTAAGTTATGAGGTAGAGACAGGAAGGTGACCAACATACCCTTCAAATGGAGATGCATGCTTCAAGAACAACCCAGAATCCAGGGAAATCCATCCTTCTGGAAGGAATTGGAGTAGCAGCCTCCTGCCCCACTACCAGTGATCCTGACATCTCAGTGTGTGTGTGTGGGGGGGAATCCTGGTCAGTTGCCCTCCAACATCAAATGGATAAGATGCACTCCTTTACTTGGAGATGAGGTTGGAGATTTCTCTGGGTGCTCCTGCTTGAACTTTCTCACATTCACCAGTGTGGTCTAGGGAGACAGACACTTGTCACCACACAGAGGGGCACCTAAGGACTTCAAGTTCCTGCTAAAATATGGAATTCCCTGAAAGAATACGACCTCTGTGCTCTAGAGACTTACACAGGAGTCGGAGCTGTAGAGATTGGCGAGTAATCAGAAGCAGTTGTGAGTTTTCAAGATCTGAAAATGGCAGCCTCTACAAGACCTGTGGGAAGCATGGCAGACCATGGTCACCTCCCCAGCTCCCTTTCTACCTACCTATCACCCAGAACACTTCCTTCCCACTCTCGTTTCTTTCCTCTGAATATTTTTAAGCCACCGTGGTTATAATTTAGCTTTTCCGAAAACCCAAGTCTAAATTAATTATAGTTCTGCTAAAGGGAGAAAAAGATATTAGATGGCCAAGCTGAAGTAAAATGAGTCAACTTTTTCTCCCCTTATTAGATTTTAATGGTATTATTATAATAATTAAGCTTTTCATTAATTCCTTCATGCTTATTGAGTTACAGTTCCCTGCGGATTTGAATCATATTTAACATGTAATTATGGCAGTCCATTTTTAGAAGGAAATGTGGATGTGGGGTGGAGTCACCAGGCTTCTAAGCTAAGAGAGAGGGAGATTGCTGTGCATGGTGGCACACCTGTGACCCCAGCAGCTGGAAGACTGAGGCAAGAGGATTGAGAGTTCAAGGCCAGCTTGGGTGTGTGTCCAGCTACTGCCCACACTGTCAAGAAAGGAAGGAATGGGGAGATAAAGAAAGAAGTGCTCTCTGCAGCAGCCCAGTGTGACCTCAGCATTGCACATGTGTGTAGTAGGTTGGACTGGAAAGAGAGCAGTGGCAGATCTGGGGTCGGTTGAGGAGTCAGAGACTTGCTCTACTTGGTCAAATCTACCCAGGGAACATCACTCATTTCTGGTCCATTTCTTGAGCAGCCATGGTAACCTCTGAATTCAGGGTCTGTTGCACCATGCTCTTAGAGCTTACCTGTGTGTGTGTGCATGCACACACACACACACACAGAGACACACACACTATATTGATAAACACCACAACCCACACCAGATACAGTGACACTAAAGCTTCAGACTCCAGCCTGGACTTAAGAACTCTTGAATTCTCGTCTTCTGTGGCACACTAAACAGATGAGTGCCACACTCAGTTCACCTGTCAGAAACTGAGTTCACCTGTGCTTCCCAGCATCAAGTTCTTCCTCCACTGCCTTTTCTGCATACATTAGAGCAGATGCCTGAGATGCTACGTGATCCAGGATCCTGGGTCTTTGGTCTTATGGCTCAATGCCGTGAACCAGGATCCAGATGAGACCAGCATGTGATGCCAGGATATCACAGCTATCTCATTCCCAAGACCCCATGGGAGGCCGCCCACGCCGCTCAGGCCCTGGGCAACAGCGCTGTGTCTACCTGATAAACTAAAGTTCAGAATGCTTAACGAAGGATTAAATCTCAAGGTCAAGGCAGTTGGAGGCCACTGAGCTCCACATACCTCAGAGGGAAATCCTCATTCCTGTGTGGGCATCACCCCTGTTGTAGCTGAGTCTGCTTTGCCCCTATGGCAGCTGGCACTAAGAGGAGAGGAGCCTAATTCCTCCAGTCCTTGCTGTTGTCCTCATACCTCCAACTCATGCTAGAGTCTGATCCCAAATCTGTAGGTCCCTCCTTCTCCCTTCTCTTCCCTCCCCTCCTCTCCCCTCCCTCCTTCCCCCCTCTTCTCTCCTCATTTCTCCCCTTCCCTTCCCTTCTCCTTCCTTCCCTTCTCTTCCTTTCCCTTCTCTTCCCAGAATCCACTGGGAATATGCTAAGCCTGATTAAGCCTTAGCAGAAAGCACAGGATTGTGAGATGCATGCCTACCTATTATTGCACAATGAGCATTTCGTCATCATAAAATATAAAAATCAACACAACCATAAAGTTGCCCAAATAAATGGTGTTAACAGTATATTCACACTTTGTATATTCATATGACATAGCTTGATCCCCGAAAGTGGGTTGTGATGGGGTCAGAAGAGCTGGGCCTAGACAGAAGGGCATCTGAAGGATGTACCAAAGTAGCAGGCAGACAAGAACAGGAACATATGTGTCCATCACCCACCCCTCCCAGAGTTGGCTAGGAAACACATTTGTTTCTATAGTGAAAGTCCAAAGCTCAGATGTTCACCTAAGCCCAGAGGCATTGGGAATCTGGTGGGCCCAAGTATTCAGCTTCACAGAGCAAATTTTATTTTGTGAAACATACATCAAAATCATTAGAGCATAAATTTCTCTCTTTAATATGCCAGCCAGGCTTTTGACACGTGCAGATATGTTGTATATAGCCTCCTGCCTGTACAGGCCTAGTACATGTATATGTTTGGTCAAGGATGTTGTCATAGCTAATGTGTCCCGGTACTGAGCAGGCATGGAGCCAATACCCTGATGTGGTGCCTTTGGGATCCCCATCTCTTCAATAGCTGAGTCCAGTTTTTGCAAAAATCCCACTAAGTCAGTTTAGGGAAAATCCCTCTCTCCATCTAGAAGAGTTCCCTCCTCTACTCCTAGTACCTTGTCCAGCTCTTCTTGTGAACTTCCATCTGCTCCTATAACTGTCTGGACCCATGTGAGCATTGCTGAGTCCAGACTCAGTCCTGTTTGGTGCTCTCAAATAAATGGTTCCCATTCTTCTCTGTCCCAAGGCCCACAGTGACTTCCTGTGATGATTCTGATACAGCTGACACTCTGAGGATGTAACCCATGTGAATGTCTCTCTGATCACTGGCATGCTTAGAACAGTAGTTTGGACCAGAGGTAGGAAGAGGTGGCATTTGAAATCTAAGGTCTGGCTAGGGACCTCTTCATAGGGTCAGCCAACTTATTTGGCTTGAGAAAGCTAAGCACATAAGTGTAACATGAGGGGCTTGCTTGTAGGGGTTTCTGTCCCACCCAGTTCCCCACAGCCAGCAAGCCCCAAGGAAAAATCACACAGAGAGTCTGCATTAGGTTATAAACTGATTGGCCCATTAGCTCAGTCTTCTTATTAGCTCTTGTAGCTTAT
>LOEQ01003567.1:84285-94862 GCA_001685075.1 Bramus lutescens | reverse complement strand
TGACCAATCAGCATTTTATTAAAATACATGATTGACAGAATACAGACAATTCTCGGGCACCACATAAAGAGGGTCAGGGAAACGCCACAGGGTCCCTGGACCACCAGGTTCACCCATGGTGGTCTCTGTACGTATGCATGCATCTCCCCCATCATGGTAGACAGAGGACCTACCCCAGATGGGCAAGGCAGAGTCCTGGCCTCTGTCGCCCTAGGTTTAAGACCTTGGAAAGGGGGCTCTGGTTGGGCAGTTTAAATGATGCTTCATTATCCTTGCAGGCGTGTCCTGGACTATAATGTCCCCAGGGCACTGTCTAGTCAGGGAAGGGATAGGACCGGTCACCCTGAGTCTCCAGCACCTATGAGGTGAAAATGCCACCGAAAAACAGATTCCCTTAGCCTGTGCTGGCAGAGGGAAGACAAGTGACGTGAGTTCCTAGGTATTACCATATAAATGAAGACAGGCTGGGAGATGGTGAAATGTTTCTAAACGCTTTTTTTTTCCAACCAAAATGGTTTGCCAGTTATTGTAGTTACTGAATACTCACCCACATATACCCAGTGTCTTACTTTGAAAGCTGTGCACCATCTCCAAGTCCTGTGTTCAGACCTAGGTAGGAGAGCACACCATGGCTCCAGCTCAGGTAGGAGGCTCTCTGCCCCATATGGAATGCATGCATTTGCATTTTTATGTAAAAAGTCCTGAGACAATTATGCGATGTGTGAGCTGACATTTAAAGTGCAGTGGCTTACAGGAAGACTTGGCTAGCGTTTGTCCCTGCTGTGGGAGGGGAAACCAAGCAATGTGCCCTCCTTTCACTCCTCTCCTAGAGTAAATAAAAACCAGGAGGCCTTTGTGAGCAGGGTTACCTCTATTAACAGTGAACCACACAGGGCTGGACTCTCTGTGGCCTTACTCGTAAAACCAGACCAGGGGGCAGCACATATAATCTAGAGGAGTGTTTCCTTCTCCCCAGATTTAGGGTGTTTCCAGGGGCTGCATTCGCAGACTCAATCGCTTCAGTGAGGTTTGGGATGGCAGCAGACTACAGTGTTCTGCAAAATCCCCTCATGGTATCAGCTGAAGGTACAGTACTGACAGGGCCCAGGGATGCCTCCTCCAAGGTCAAGAGATTCTATATACTTCCCTCTGCCTTACCCTGTCCTTGGGCTGACTCTGCAGCTTTGACGTAAGACAGAGATGTGAAATGAACAGCTCTCAAGCCCCCATGCAGGTGCAGAGGCCTCCGTCTCCCTTATAGGTCAGGGTCTTTGATGTGATCTTATTCCTATACTACACGAAGAAGACACCAGCTCCCTGACCCAGTCCCGATTCCCAGAGGCTTTCTCTTCTCCTTGTTGCCACAGAAAATGGCCACAATCCTTCAACCTTGACATTTAAAGGCAGAAAATAGTCAGGGGACAACTGGCCCCCAGAGCACTGGTTTCTGAGCTCAGCCCACGGCCCTGAGCACATAGCAATGGCCTTCACACCTTCACGTTGTCTTCTGCTTGACATGGGAATGTACGACCCGGAGACCCAACCACCCCTGTGCGTCAGCCTTGGGAGTCCTAGGCTGACCGTGGCTGCCTGTCCTGTTACCACCCACTGACCCACACTCTCCAAGGGAATGAGATCGTGCAAGGGGTTGGCAAGATTGAAAATGGAGGGAAGGTTACAGTCTCCTCTGCTTATTTGCGGTTGAAGTGGCTTTTAAGAATTCATCAGTGCATGTTTGCTATATAAAGCAAGGGGTTTCTGAGAGACTGCAATCTGTTCCGGTACAAAACGCCCTTTACCATGTTCACTTATTACCCTCTCCTGCCCCCATCTGTCTGCCTCCCTAGTCCCTGTTTTCTCATCTCCTTTCTATTTCCATGTCGTGTGTGTGTGCGTGTGTGCATGTGTGTGCATGTGCGTGTGTGTGTTTGCGTGTGCGTGTGTATGTGCGTGCATGTGCGTGTGCGTGCATGTGTGTGTGCATGTGCGCATGCGTGCATGTGTGTGTGTGTGTGTGTGTGTGTGTGCGCATGTTCCACGTGAGAGAACACAGGCATGAGTCTGGTTTATTTCCCTTAGTTTTGTGACCTCTAGCTCCATCTATTTTCTTGGAGACGATGTAACTTTGTTCTTCTTTATGGCTCACTGAAACTGCACTGAGTATGTCTGCCACATCTTCTTTATCCATTTGTTAGGAACCCGATTTCCATGCCAAACTTCATAGGCAAGGCTTCTTCCAGCATCAAACAGACACTGGGTTTGGTTCAGGCCTCCCTGACAAGAAAGCTCTTTGCACTTGATAGGTCAGAAGGCAGACATGCCTACACTTACACAGACCAAGACCAGCTTTCTGGCCCTGCGTGAGCTCCCTAAGCACTAGGGACTCATGCTGACCCATGTGACTCGGGAGTGACACCATCCCAGCTACATCAGGACATTTAGGGGAGATGCAGCCCTGTATTCTCAGTATTTTCTATCTGTAGTCAGTGGCATCCACAGATATGGGGGTAGATTATCCCTGGAGAACACAGAGTCGATAACTAACCAGTGTTACATCCGGCCTCCCCAACTACAAGTACCCAAAGGGTGCAGCAGAGCTGCCTGTGGAGCCCCAGGTACCCACCACCCCACCTTGTGTTCAACCATCACTCTCAGCATGGGTTTCTCTGGCTGCCCACAGTAAGGTCTCTTGCACATCTGGAAGCTTCCACCAATGCTATGCTTTCTTGACTTACTGTTCATTCTCCAGAGGAGATGAGCTGAAAAGGGAATGTTTTTGATGTTATCCCCCCAGGTCCCACTCCCTGGAACTTTGCTGGGCTGGTTGGGCTGGTGCTCTTCACGCTCTGTCCCAGAAGCATGGCCACCGTCCTCACTGCAAGGTCCCCACCAATGCACAACCCTAGCAGTCTCTGCAAGCAGCTGTTTCATCTCATAAACAGTGAACTCTGTGACCTCATTCCGCTCTCAAAACATGAGTGTGACACCTGTACCCAGACATCACAGTGTGAGTGCCAGAAGGGTCCTGGTTACCCTCCTGAGAACAGCAGTCAGGTTGGTGACTCTGCCCTTTTCTCTGCTGGTCGCCTTTCTGAGAACATCCTTCATGCTTGGTCCATCAGTAGAATTCAGAGCAACAGACAGGACTTTTCTGAGGTGTTTAGGAACCAAGAAAAAAATCAAGCTAGGCTTACTGAAAATTGTCAACGCATCAGGATGGTCTGGAAAAGACAGGTGTCGCGAGAAAGGTAGACGGTGGCTAGCCTCACCACCCTCAGTCAAATGTGGCCCAACACTGCCTCCATGTGTCACAGCCTCAGGATATAAACAAAGGAAGACTAACTTCAGAGTAAGGGCTTGAGATAAACAATTTAGTTTCTGCCAGCCACCGGAGTCCAGCTCCAGCCAATTGGAGATGGGATAGGGTCATAGGAGCTGATGATTTCTAAGCCAGTTAGAGCAGTCATGTTCCAGACAATCACAGTAGCCATCTCCAGCCAGCCATGGCACAGGATACACCACTGTCTCTGGATCTCTCCCAGTTCTTAGGGCTGCTTGATTCATGAATTTGATCCCAATAAGTTTAATTGACCTGGAGTTTTCTTTTATGACAATCTGGTGGCTTCTATAACTAATCCCTTCCCCGTTTGTGGTGGGCAGTTTTTTACAGGAAGGTTAAACACAACTATCTTTCTGTTAGGAAGAAAGGCGTCCAAGGAATATACAAAAAACACCTTGCCTGATCATTTCTTCTTTGCTGGTACAGAGATGAGAAAGATAGTAAAGGGCCAGGCAGCTCTCAAAGTGTCTGGAAGGCTCTGTCTCACGGTAGTGGTACACAGCTGACATATTAACCAGGCCACAATTCCCAAGCCCATTCTATAGCAAAGTTCCCATAGACCAGTTGTCCCAAGAAATGCCTTCCCATGACCACAAGCCAGCTGCTGACTCTGTACCGGCACAGCTGCTCTTTCCTGTAGGTGTGCAGCAATGCTGCTTAATAAGCATTTGTGAGTTCCCCGAAGCAGCCACCCATCTTTCAGAAAGATGTGCTGCAGTGACGGCTCCCAAAACACTTTCTACCTGAGTACTCCTGGCCAGACGGATGAGCCTCTGTGCAACTGGCAGTCTTTGTGGATGGCGTGGTCAAGCTGCTCACATCAACGTCCTGTCAAAGAATGAGCAGCAGCTCTTTGTGGTTGTTGTGGACAGACCCATGTTGTTCATAACTACAGCTTATTTTCCAAGTGGGCTCAGATCAGACAACTCTCAAACGTACAGGACCGTGCCCTCCATAAGCAAAGTGATGTCTTTCTCGAATCCCTTTCATAGATCACCCTGCAGCCTTCACATATCTCCAGGGATGTTTGGTTGTCTTTAGCAAACGGTCCCTGATACAGGCTGTGGAGGCCGCTTAGTGGGTTTGAAGAGTAAACACAAATGAATATTGTTCTTGACAAGCTGAGAATGTGTCCCTCTCTTATATCAGCAGTAAACATGGAGCCTTATGGGCATATTTGTGCCCTTCTTCATTTTTAATGACTGTCCCTGAAAAGCAGAAAGATCTTGATGTCTTCACCATGGGCAGACAGTTGTTGGCGGCTACCCAGATGCCCCAATGCCTGTGGGATAAAGGAGAAGCCCAGCTCCTTCTCCTTCATGGATGGCAGAGTCCAGCTCAGAGACCACTATATTATCTGTAAGTGGAAAGGAAGATTCATCTCGCAAGTTTCTTCCCACTCTGTGGAACTACCACAGACACTTGAATGAAACCCACAACGGCTTTTGAAAGTCGCCTCTATCCTATAACACCATGGCATAGCCATTCCAGACACAAAGACAACTGTCACCAGCCCAGTTAGTGATCTGAGGAGGGACATCTTTTCCCCTCGGGTCTTGGAAGCACACATGGTACAGAACTTTCTAGACACCAAGGCTGCCCCAAGGGCAGGCAGATGCAGCCCCTTCCGTTCTGGCTCTCTGCTTAGCACAAGGTTTCAGCTCTGTTGTGTGTAAGAACACAACAGGTTTATAAGCAGGGTCCTGAGGCATCACTTGCCCCTCCCAATAGACTCCTCCCTCTACCTCAGGTGAAGAAGCACATGGTTGAGAGGGGTCAGTCACACAAGAGGCCCAGACTCTAAAGTAAGACTCCTCTCTGGAAGGAAATTTCCTTTCTGTCTTTTTAACAGAAGAAAGAAAATCACTTAAATGTGAACATTATTGTCATATAGACATCTTTGTTCAAAAGCCAAATTGTAGTTAATGTCTCACTGTGGGGGCCAATCTGTTTTGAGTGTGAAACAAAATTAATATAAATTAAATTAACAACTAAATATTAATAACTAAATATCAACTAGAAACTTTGCTCCCCTGAGATTCCCTGTTTTGTTTGTTTCTTAAAGCACTGTCCAAGTGTACAGCTATGTATATTTTTACAAAAAATATTAATGGCAAAAATATTTAACCAATTTCACAAAAACATGGCAAATTCATGTATGAGTACTGAGCCTGCTGGTGTGAGAGGCTGGAAGGACAGAGCCCCTCGAGGAGAGAATGCACAGCAGGCCTCAGGGTACTAGTGATGGACTCCACCTGAGACTAGATATGCAGCCAGGTTGATGACCTTAGAAAGGAAAACCTACAGACAGATGAGACTGCAAGAAAACATCCATGCGGCTGGGTCTCAACAATCACAAAGTGGAAATTACCAATATTGTTTCCAATGGCCAGGTATAAACTGGTCCTTATGGCACACTGGAGAAGGAGGAAGCCAGGTATCACTCAGGCTGGACTCAGAGCATCCAGCAGCAGGGGCACACCTGTCTCTCAGAATGTGCATGGGATATTCATAGAATAACAGGCATAATTCAGGAGTATTAGTGCTGCCCGATGGTATTATGGGACAGTAAGGGCAAGAGTGTGCTCTGAATGCCACAGGTCAGTCTTTTCCATGGAATGTGGTAGGAGCTACATGTGGGGGTCAGCTGTTCAGACTAAATACACACAGACATATGTGCCAACAAGTAACCAAACACATGTATGTGCGTGTGAACATGCATACCTGTGCATGTGAACATATATACCTGTGAGTGCGAACATATATACCTGTGCATGTGAACCTACATACCTGTGCATTGAATATACATACCTGTGCATGTGAACATACATACACTCACACACAGGTTGTATGCTGCAGCACATATGTATACAAGAGTAAGCACAGTGAGCTGGCTCGGTAGGTAGAAGAGATTGCTGCCAAGCCTGCCAACTTGAGTTCAATCCTGGGACCCACTGGTAGAGGAAGAGAACCAACTCCTACAAACTGTCATCTGACCTTCACACATGTGCCATGGCACATGTGCATCATAGCCCCCACACACACATAAAACAAGTAAATAAACAATGTAATGTAGTAAAAATTAAAAAGTAGAGCATATGCAGTTAACACACAGAAGAGCATAAGCTGATGATATCTAAAACCCTGGGAGGATTGTGGCAACTGTAGACCCAATTACACTTTCTGGATGTGACATTTCCTGTTACCATGTCACCACTGAGGGACCCTGTGTGAGGCAGGCAGAAGGCCTATTAATTTAAAACCATATCATAATCTACAGTTACTAAAAACCAATTTTCCTTTATTGGGGGATGGCTAAGCATGCATATTTGTACAGAACGTATGTGCATGCAAATGTATGGTGTATGCCCATGCCTTAGGTGACTGTTCCTGTCTTACTGAGTTGTGTGTCTAGAGGAGCAGAGGGGGCAGAGGGCTTCAGCAAAAGCTAACACAGGCAGGGCCTCCCATGGGTTTGCTTCTCAGTCCCCACAGATGGGTCATATGACTAAGAGCAAGATTTAGGTAGAAGCAAGTTCCAACATTGAGCCCCCAGGTCCTNATGTGAACCTACATACCTGTGCATTGAATATACATACCTGTGCATGTGAACATACATACACTCACACACAGGTTGTATGCTGCAGCACATATGTATACAAGAGTAAGCACAGTGAGCTGGCTCGGTAGGTAGAAGAGATTGCTGCCAAGCCTGCCAACTTGAGTTCAATCCTGGGACCCACTGGTAGAGGAAGAGAACCAACTCCTACAAACTGTCATCTGACCTTCACACATGTGCCATGGCACATGTGCATCATAGCCCCCACACACACATAAAACAAGTAAATAAACAATGTAATGTAGTAAAAATTAAAAAGTAGAGCATATGCAGTTAACACACAGAAGAGCATAAGCTGATGATATCTAAAACCCTGGGAGGATTGTGGCAACTGTAGACCCAATTACACTTTCTGGATGTGACATTTCCTGTTACCATGTCACCACTGAGGGACCCTGTGTGAGGCAGGCAGAAGGCCTATTAATTTAAAACCATATCATAATCTACAGTTACTAAAAACCAATTTTCCTTTATTGGGGGATGGCTAAGCATGCATATTTGTACAGAACGTATGTGCATGCAAATGTATGGTGTATGCCCATGCCTTAGGTGACTGTTCCTGTCTTACTGAGTTGTGTGTCTAGAGGAGCAGAGGGGGCAGAGGGCTTCAGCAAAAGCTAACACAGGCAGGGCCTCCCATGGGTTTGCTTCTCAGTCCCCACAGATGGGTCATATGACTAAGAGCAAGATTTAGGTAGAAGCAAGTTCCAACATTGAGCCCCCAGGTCCTCAGACCCTGATGGCCTGGATCCTCTTCAGCCACCCTCATTCCATCCTGTCCCGTCAGGCCTGAGCCACCAGAATGCTCCACAAGTGACAGAGCATTGGAAACAAATGTCCAAGCCTGGCTTTTAAAACTGTGTTTGAAGCATAGGTCCACAATGAGTTTAGGGACATTGAGACAAGAGCATAATCTTGGATGATCCAGGGGCTCTGGATTTCTCTCTCTACCTAATTCATAAAGTGTCAGAGCAACCATTTTGCTCCAATAGCTCAACCCAAACCCATATGCTCATGTGGCTCCTCCCATTTCTTTTACTTGAGGCCTCTCTGAAGACAGCACTGGGCTCTGCTCCTCTGTAATCACTCAGGCCAACCCCGTAGGTGTCCCCTTTTCTTGGAAACTTCCCTTCTTTGGCCTTCCATCTCTGTGTGGCTCCTCCAAGCTGCAGGCAAAGACATCCCCTGCTGGGATCTGACTGATCCACATCTCTTGTCACAGATATGTGGCCCCCAAATTGTCAGCACCCTAAGGCAGCCAATGCTATCATTCTTACCGAAATCCTACTCAAGGCCCACCTGGCCACGAGCTATCCTGAGTGGCTTCCAGAGTCATAGGGTAGAAGAAGTGGACAGTGTGGACACTCCTCAGCATGCTCCTCTTACAGGGGGCATTTGATCCGATGTCCATTCCTATCGGATGTAAACCAGCTGGGTGTCTTGCAGCAAGCACTTCCGTGGTCATCCTGCACTTGCTGTCAGCCCGTCCCTCAGCCTAGGGCCCAGTCACAGCAGTATATACCATTGTCCCACACTGCCCTCTCTGGTGGGATCGGATCAGACTAGCAATATGAAAAATATGACATCTTGAGACATCATTGCTGTGTCCTATGCAGAGATGCAGAGGGGCCCTGGCGTGGGTGCAGTGACTCCCTTGTTGTTCGGTCACCAAGTGGTTCTCACTGTGATCACACCTGTGTTTCTATCCTTTTCTGTTGACCCACCCTACCCTCAGCTAACCCCAACTGAGGGAAGTATCTCATCATGCTAGATCAAGTCTTAGGGACAGTAAGGAAGGTAAAAGAAATGGGGTAAGCTCAGCGACATAGTCCGCTGCAAGAGGGAGTAAGGACCCTCCCTTAGGCAGAGCCAAAGGTCAGTTAGCAGGACGCCTTCCAAACCAAAGCTCCTCTCTCTCTACATAGTGCACCTCCAGTTCTGTCTTGATGTGTAACTTACAAACCAAAGAGCAGGGAATGATGAGCCCAACATATCAGGACATTGGACAATCCTGTAACTCCCTGGTAAGAGCACAGGGCCTCTCAGATCTTGGTGTTATTTTTTTTTCATTACCCCACAGAGGTTTAAAAATAAAGAATACTACAGCCCTTGAGTCTAGAGAGGAGGCCACAAGATTAATCTAGAATTAAGAGAAATGGACTTTAGTGTAAATAGAACTCCATGTCACCACATGGCAGGGGAAGGAACACCCAAAACAAATAAATTGGTGATTGGGAACAAGTACACATACTGTCTGCTGAGGTTGTTTATGGCATTTTAACATCAAGCCTATGCAGACAAGAAACATGATAGAGTCCAAAAATCTGCAGTGAGCCGAGGACAGGATGTTTGTAGAAATTTCATTGTCAACACAGGAGAGAGGCCAGACTACTCCCTGGTTGTATCATATTCAACCATCTCCAAAGCACTTGAACAGAATCATCCAGAGACCAGCTCTTTAAGAGCCCTTGTAGCATGAATTCTAATTGGTCTTATTAATAAAAACCCAGAGTCAGATATTGGGGTAAATGCTGAAAGATCAGAGAAGTAAAGGAATCAGGCACTAGAGACACATTTTACCTTTACTGAATCCTCAGACCGAAAGGGGGCAAGATGGTGTCTCCACAAATTCTCAGACTGAATCCATCCAGTGAGCTCCTCTCCACCCAGCCATATGGCCTCCTGTATCTACCTAGTGCTGGAATTAAAGGTTTGTGACTCCCAAGTCCTGGGATTAAGGGTGTGAGCCACTACCACCTGGCTCTGTCTCTCTTTTAGAATGGATTAATCTCGTGTAGCCCAGGGTGACATTGATCTCACAGAAATCCCTCTACCTCTGCTTCTTGAGTGTTAGGATTAAAGGTGTGTGCCACCACTGTGTGGCCTCTATGGCTAACCTAGTGACTTAGTTCCACAAGTTTTATTTGTTAGATCACAAACGAAACATCACCATAAACCCTGCTTTCCATTAGCATGTCTGATACCACCATTCTCACAATGGAGGTCACCAAACCATACACAATCCTGTGCATTGTCTCTGCATGGAGAACCCTTGCTCTGTAACACAAACCCACACCAGATGGCTTACCTTGTAATTCACAATTTCTCTACGGAAGAAAGATGGCTGGACAACTCAGGCACATGTTAGGATGGTGGAGTTCCTGAACTCCCAAGCAAAGGAGAACAAATGTTTGGTTGCCCACTACAGACAGTAGGGATGTTGTTCACCTGCCCAGTAGCTCTTCCCATGAGGAGATACTGATCATTCCTAGACTCTGAGGTGTAGGCATCAGGTGTACACTTGACTTATGCCCATCTACTCAATGAAATGCACGCATCTTTTCTTCTATTCTGTGCTGATCATCTGATTTAAACCAGATGTTATTCTACACTTATATTCTAAGGTCACCTGCTTCTCTCTTGGTTTTCTGTAGTAGAAGAAAACATTCATGTTCCTGGGTTATAAGTCATCCTATTATCCATGGATTCCTGTGTTAGCTGAAGCATTGCTCCATGGTTAGTAAACTCAAGAATGCTGAACCAATCTAATAGAGTTTGTTCATTTACTATACTTTCACCCATTTTCTCCCTCCATCCATTTACTCATCCATCCACCCA
>LOEQ01003567.1:67484-80448 GCA_001685075.1 Bramus lutescens | reverse complement strand
CTTTGGAAGAGCAGGCAATGCTCTTAACCTCTGAGCCATCTCTCCAGCCATATAATCACATCTTTTCTCCTTCCCTTTCCTCACTCCAAACCCTCCAACATCCCCCTCCCCTGCTCTTCTTCATATACATGACCTCACATATATATGCATATATAATGTATATAATATGCTTTGTCTATAATGCATATTTAATGTATATATACATAAATATGTCTGTTTAATGCTGCTTGTGTGCATGTGTGCTCTCAGGACCGACTATTGGGTGTGGTATAACCAGCTCGTGTGCTCTTCCTGGGGAGAAATATTTCCACCATTCTCAGATTTCCTTAGTTGTTCGCAGTTCTTTGTGATGGGTGGAGCCTTGCAAGTTTCCCCCTTTCTGAGTTAGCAGACCTGTTGGTTTCATCCTTGTTCTTGTTCTGGTCAGATTTAGGCAGCCGTGTTAGTAAGACTCCATGGGTGTAACTTCTGATATTTCCAGAGTCCATAACTAACCTCACAGCAAACTTCCCAATTCTCCAGTTCATATGATCTTTATGCCCCCTCTTCCACGATGAGTGCTGAGTTTTAGGTAAAGTTGCATCGAAGGTGTATCATTTGCGACCAGGTTCCACCACTCTGTATTTTGATTAACTGTGGTTTTCTGTAAAGGTCTCTCTCTCTCTCTCTCTCTCTCTCTCTCTCTCGTAAAGAGAAGTTTCCTTGGTGAGAGGTAAGAACTATGCTTATTTGTGGGTCTAAGAGAAAGTGTAGTTAAGGTGTGTTCATTTAGTAAAATGGTGATTGTAGATTCTCCTCCAGGATCCATGACTTCACAGCCCTTGGCAGTTGGCTAAGTTTCTAACACCAAGCATGGTTTCTCTTTTGTGGAGAAGGACTTTGTTTTGTTTTTGTTTTTTGAGACAGAGTTTCGAAGCTCTGTGCAGCTTTGGAACCAGTCCTGGAACTCGTTCTGTAGACCAGGCTGACCTCAAAGTCACAGAGATCCACCTGCCTCTGCCTCCTCTGAGATTAAAGGCTTGTGCCACCACTGCCTGGCTGATTGAGGATGTCTTAGGTTCAACCAGAGAGCTGAACCTCTGGTACCTGCTGGTGCTAGGAAACCTAGCGTTCAGGAAGGAGGTTTTCAAGTCAGACTCAGCCCAAGATCTCTGGGCCCTGTGTCTGAAGTACTTCAGCAAAAGGGATTTATCTTTCACCCCTGAGGGATGACCAAGGACAATGGCCATCTCAAGGCCTGTGATGTGCTTTAACAAACCACTTTTTATGCAGATGTGGGACAACTGGCCACATCCACCAATGTGTTTTAATCTGTCTAGCCTGGGCAAAAAGAAACAACTAGCTCAAACTCATCAGTGGATTTCCATAACACTTAGACGGAACAGAATCAGGTGACTGGGTGAAGCTGACCAGAATGGCCCATCTTGGGCCCTGAGAAAACAGCCTATCATCAGTCCTGCTCCTGAGACAACCGTCCACATCATACAGCACAGATGATGTCAGCCTAGGGTCCGCGTTTCTACATTATGGTTGCTTTGGGCCCCATCTGTCCAAAGCTGTACTCTGAGAGATCTCACCTGTGATTTGCTGGCACATCAGCTGGGGAACCCAGGCATGGCTGCTTCTTATGAGTCAGCTAAACACCTGGAGGATTCTGGAGTGCATTTGCTTGGGATAAGAACTGGGGGCAGATTGAAAATGCAGTGTTTAAGCAAAGGGGGGTACTTGTGAGCTGATGCCGGAGCAAGAGCCCATGCTGTTCAAATACACCCAGTTTTCTCCCAATCTTCCCGGGTGCTTCCTCTCACTGATCTGACAGGTGGCCTCTTATTTTCATAATCACTAAATTAAGAGAGAAAATGAGTTACCAGAGAAACAATTCAGGCTGAGGGGAAATGGAGACCCGGAGATAAGGGCAGGTGGAAAGCTGAAAATAACTGCTTCTGTCATTGGGAAGTGGACCCCACTGGACAGGTGAAGGTCAGGGAGTTATTTCCATAGTTAGTTGGGATCAGTAAGGACTTGTCTAATCTCTGCAGCGCAAACACTCCAAACAGCAGCCCTTTGACCATAATAGATTCTGTCTTGAGAGTTTTTGCCCAGTGAGAGAGCCTGCCTCAAGAAGTAAGTTGGATGACACCATACAAGGAACAACAACCAAAGTTGTATTCTGACTGACCTCTACATGGTTATGTATACACACACACACACACACACACACACACACATGCACGCACACTTGACAACAATATTTAATGTGACATGTGGCTTCTGAGCAATACCTACCAACAAAAGTATTTCAATCTGGCCAAACTGGGGGTGAGAGGAAAACAAAACTGGAACCCAAAGTGGATTTTCCCAGCACTGTCTTGTGTAAGGGCCGAGTAAGCCCAGCATTAAAGGAGCACAATTTAACCCAGACAGGTTACCTCGGGCTCAACTTCCAGTGACACTTCCTAAATTTTCATTTCAATTAATCTCTCGCAATTTGGTGTCTGAGCCCCACGACAGTTGCCTCTGGCTTCTTCGGAGTGACTGCCGAGGAAAAATTATCTGACACACATCAAACAAGCAAGGAATGACGCTGGACAGCATTAATCAAAACTTTCTCATTTCCCGAAGAATTAAGCATTAAATAATTAATCCCAGCACTACAGGCAGCTGCAAAAGAGGTCTGATGCCTCCCTGCTGCTAAGAATTTGTCCTTGTCTAAAGGACTAGATTGATATATTTATTATTTATCAGATTAATCATGGCCGGGAACATTATAGATTGGCAGCCGGACCCAGCCCAGTGGTGTCTGGTGTTATCTGAAAGGAAGGGTTATGCTGTCTGTGGTGGCGGCAGAAGTCCAGGAAGACCACTGGTCCCTAGCTCCCCTGTCCAAAGGAAAACATCTACAAAACGTAAAAAGAGGGGAAAATAAGATGGAGAAAGGAAAGACGTGACGTGGNAGCTGCCAAAGTCTCCTGATTTGCTCAGGGTTCATAGAAGCCGGTGCAGCGTGGAAGAGCTGAGATGTGAGAAAGATCCCCAGGTTCCTGGGGCCCCTTCTGTGTTTCTTCCACAGCCACCAGGCAGCTTCTTCCCTCCCTTAGGGAGTTAAACACAGCTGACTGAAGGCAGGAGCAAGCAGGGCTGAGGGAAAGAAAATTTCCAGGTGAAGCTGACTGTGAGACCTGCACATTGGGATCTCATGGAAATGGCACCGGTTTGATGGTCCACTCCAGCGACCTCTGCTTGGTTGTGAAATGAGCACTGTTCACACAGACAGGAACGGAGAGTCTGGGGCATCCTGTGGAGAAGTGTTGGAAGCCTTAAAGTCTCAGGGCTTATTCGTAGAGATTTTAAGGCAATCAAAATCTTGGGTAAACAGAGTCAGGGAAAGTAGGAAATCAGGCGTACATGGACTTCTCAAGGTCTTTGACAGCGAAGAAGCTTTGTGGGGTTGTGGTTAGATTGACTCAGCACTTTCCCTGTGGGTCCAAAGATTCAGTTTGGGCCTTTGGGATGGAGTGGTTAATCCCTGTAAAAATTCCTGCTCTAACCTCACTTTCCTTCCCCTAGGCCAGGAAGATCAGGTTACACCCCATACCAGTCAGCAGTGACACCATTGGTAAAAGGTGGTTTAGGATGCTTTGCAATGAAGAAACACTGTTTAAACTAGAGAGACCACCTTAGCTAAGTATAGGCAGTTCTGCTGGGGTCACCTACAACACCTCTGAGAGACTCCAGGGAGTTCAAGCACACTTTAGCTAAGCAGGAAACTACCCTGGGAGGAGTCTGGTCAGCACCCCAATGCCTACGTAAGAGATACAAATACAGTCATACCTATAGAATAATCACACCATGTAACATTTGCACAATCATGTGAGAAGAAATGCTGGGATATTTATTTCACATTTCTATAATCCGTGTCAGGGGCAGTGGATGAGAACCAGCTTCAAGACATTCCCTTAGACAAGANGCCACAAGGCCTACAACCAGGGAATGAGTCTTGCCTCGGCTCTGCAGGGATCCCAGAACCGCATCCCTCTGTACGTGCAATACTGTCCTTCTGGCATGAGCTACAGTCACCTCTCTGTCCTGCATCCATTTTCTGTCCCCTGCTCAGTGCAAGGTCAGCTTCAAGCCCCTGGCCCCTCATTACTTGGGTTAGCAGAAGGCACATACGCCTTCGGAAGGGTCCTGGAGAAGTCCTGAGAGAATCCATGCACTCTGAGCGGGAATTCAGCCTGTTCCTGCTGCTCAGGTGTGGGCTTTCCACAGTTCTCAAGTATTCCTTTTCAAAGGTGAAGGTCAAATTAAGTATTTAAGAAACTATTTTATATTTGATTTTGTATGTGTGGAATGGAGGGGTATGGATTAGTGCAGGTGACTTGGGGTTCCCCTGAAGCTGGAGCTACATGTGGTTATGAGCCACACCCATTGTACCCACTCAGGTCTCCTCCAGAACAGCATATGATCATAACTACAGAACCAGTTCCACAGCCTCTGTCTTTTGTACACCATCTTATGTGTCCATTAATTTATTTATTCTTATATACATGTATGGTCACATATGGGGGTGCACAAGACACAACATACATGTGGTGGTCAGGATACAGTTTCCAGGAGCCGGTGCATTACTTCCACCTTGTGGCTCCAGGCCATCAGACTTGGCAGCAAGTGCTTTTACCTGCGACGCCATCTCAGGGGCTCTAAAGTAATTTGTTTCTCAGATAGAAAAACCAAGGCATCAACAGCTGAATGGGAGTCTCGGTGCCATGACTTTCCCAGACTTAATTCGACTACAGGCTTACCCTTGACTCAGTCATAATGAGAACTGATAAAAATATAATTGCCCCTGTTTCAAAGCTAGCTGGGGGAGTCCACACGTTCCTCTGGGGTTGTGATGGAAAGGGGGTGCATGTTTGAGTATAAAGTCTCCATTGCCTAGAGAATTCAAACATCTTTCCAAGCTACCCGTTTTCCTTCCCCTTTAATACAATAATAACAAAAACAATATGTTTTTGCTGGTGTGTAGGTGATATGGGCAGGTGAAGAATGGCTGCAGATTCCTGTTGCTGCTACCATTGAACCTGCCGGGTGACAAGGGAGGGCCAGAGGGACACTGGCCACGTGAAGATGAACAGCAGAGAACACACTGGGTGGAAAGCCATTCAGACAAAAGTTAAAGCACAGAGTCTAATAGTCCTTGGGGAAACCCGGCACACTGAGCATTAAAGGTGATAGCAGTCGGGGGCTGTGTCACAAATCCCTTAGCTTGGGCCTTACAGAGCAAGCTACTGGGGTGAAGCCACTTGACCCAAATGAATACTAGCCACACAGTTCAGTGCCACAACCAGAAGCCTGTAGGAAACTCCCATGGAAGTCAGCTCCTTGGCTGTGTGTAGAATCAGGTTTAGGGGAACCTACCAGAGACATTTGGGGAAACTCCATGGAGGTCAGCCTGGTCAAATCTAAAGATAGTTAAAAGGCTAATGGTGAGAAGTAAAATACACACACACACACGCACACACACACACAGAGAGAGAGACAGACAGACAGACAGAGAGAGAGAGAGAGAGGAGACATGGTGTATTTGCAAATGTGTGCATCTTGAAGAAATGTGAGAATGTTCACATCACACACATGGCAGTGTGAACATATTCACACACTTAAGAAGTAAAACCATGTAAAAGGCAGACTGTGAAAATATTGCATCCAACATGACTAAAAGAATCTTTAGAACACTGAGCAAAAAAAAATGCTATGATTCCATTGAAAGGAGAACAAACACCAAGAACTGGTGTATCTGGGAGAGATGTCCCCGAAGAAATCAGCAGCACAGACTTATAGATACTAAAGCACGTAAAAATTAATGGTCAAAAAATCACTCTTAATTACCATTGTGTAAGTTTTGGAAAGGAGAGATTCCAGCAGAGTCCAGATGACCGAAGACGCCAGGCTGACCATCCACACTTGGCTCCTATCTCCTGTATTCATATAATTAACACGCATAGCTTTCAGCTAAATGATGAATCTAAGATCAGTATAATATTTCTTCTGTGAACTGCTATAAAAGAAGATCGTGAGATCATAAGGCACACAGTTCATGCTTACTTTTCAAGTGAGACATTTTGTGTATGTGCCTGTGTCCACAGCCACATTTTTATGTATTTAGGAATTTTCATGTATATTCATATACATATATGTATGTAACAACAATTAGTGAAAAAAAGAGGCCATGAATTTGAAGTAAAGCAAGGAGGGTCAGATGGGAGGGTTTTGAAGGAGGTAAGGGAACATGGAAATAATACAATTATATTTTAATCTTAAAGAAAAGAACTATTTTTGGAAAGAGATGGAATAAAGCCACGTTTTGGAATCATAAGCCTTATGCTGATGAAGATAAATGTGTTTCTACAGAAACTGAGATCATATCAAATGCATTGTTTTTATATTTATCTTTTTACAGATATGATTGCCAAGCTTGTCACCTAAGCAGCCCCCCCAAACACAGCTACTGGCTTCACATGTGTTCATGCATTCATTTCACTTGACCTGATGTTGTCTAAGTTATTCTGAACATTTGCTCCTGTAGGTTGTCCTATACCGAATAACTTTCAACCAATGTCCTTTATCGCATCTTACCACAAGCCTGGTGTTAGGTAGAGACTGAGAGTGCCCACCCTTGGGAACCAGGAGCCTCTGTTGATTCTCCCATGGGCCAGAAGACCAGGAACCTGAGAACTCTGTAGAGTTGGGCTTGATTAAGGTCAGCAGAGACCCCCCACATTCACCCTCCTGGGTGCATCCCAAGTGCCTGCTGTGTTATTCACCGCTGGACAGCATTGCACATGGCTATAGCTTGATTCTCCCCAGAAGGGCCTCACAACATGGCATCATAGGAATCGTCACAACTCCTCAGGTGACTGCTGCTAGCAGGTCCATATCTTTCTTAGCCTTAGAGATGCTCGTTCCTGACTCCATCAGCACCGTTCTCCTCAAGTAGCACCTTTCCATGGGAGATATGGGAAATCACTCTGTTCTGGCCCCATGGTTATTGGCTCTCCTCAGTTCCCAAGGTGGAGATGGGGGTATGGCTACCTTGGTAAAGCAAGAGGACCTGAGTTTGAACTCAAAACTCAGGTAATTAAAAGCTGGGTTAGTGGTACGTTCTTGTAATTCCAGCTTTGGGGAGTTAGAGAAAGGTGCCTGTCTAGAGTCCACTGTTTAGTCAGCCCAACTACTTGGAGAGTTACAGCCTTCTCAAAAAGTGCTTGGAGGAAGAAGGGTAGAGTCAGGGAGGGACTCCATGGAGCTGCCACCAGAGGTAGATGTGTTGAAACTTTGCTGGTGGGCCATGACCTCGTGGTGATATACAAATTAATAGAAATGGATTAAATTAATATGTAAGAGTTAGCCAATAAGAAGCNNNNTATGTAAGAGTTAGCCAATAAGAAGCTAGAGCTAATGGGCCAAGCAGTGATTTAATTAATATAGTTTCTGTGTGATTATTTTGGGTCTAAGCTAGCCGGGCAGCTGGGAACCAACAAACGAGAATCCTCCCACTACACCTTAAATCCTGGCATTGAGTATAAGACTATACTTGATGCCTATGTATTAAAATATGAGATTTATGGGTTTTTTTTTAAAAAATAAATAAGTAAAGTCAAACAACACCTGAGTCTAGAAGTCAGAAATTGTCCTCTGGCCTCCACATTCACACCCATACATGTGCACACACACACACAGGTGTTCATATGTCTGCCTGCACACACACACGTACACACACACACAGAGGCATCCATCCATACACATATATACACTTGCACACACACATACTACACAAACACAGAATTTCATAGTTGGCCATTTGCACTATAGATTTTACTTCACCTGAACAAAATTCCAGAGCTTTTTTATTGATACTTATTTAACTTTAAAAAGGAACAAAAGATGAGAAGTGGGGTTGCACAAATTAAGATGATAAACCGAGCATTTCCATCCGCAAGGGGGGAGCTGGGCAGCTGGCGCCTGCTTTGATAATAGGGCTCTGATCTTATTTTAGTTTTAAGAAATAGGACATTCATCTTATTAAAAATAAATATTTTATACATGTTTTCATAATTTCCTTCATAACAGATTGCTGTTGGAATTGTTCCCTGCTTCTGTCCTTTTCCATTTGGCTCTGGTTACGGAGTTTGATTATTTCTTCATTGAAGTTGTTTCATCCCACTGAGCATTAATACTTTGAATTCATGTCATTAATTTCATACCTGACCCTGAGCTATATTTTTATTACATTAAAGAGTTCTGGAGTAGATTGTATTCATTTAAGAATCAGGATTGGGGGAAATCCAGCCAAGAATAGAGTAAGGCTTCTCCACTGTGTGTGCATTGTTCCTCTCAGTGTGGCCAACAAAGGTCTGAGTGAATGCCCTACACAGACAGGATTCCTGACTCTGGGTAGACAGATCCATGGTCCCACAAGCAGCCTAGGCTTTTCCCAAGCCTACACCACTTTATTCCACCATCAATGAGAATGTTACAACATATCTCAGAGATAGACCCCCGTGACACCGTAGACACTAAAGATGTCTCTTCTGGCTTCAGAGAGTCTCTTCTATGGTAAAGACACAAAGAATAAGATGTAGCTAGAAGTTAAGGTTGAGGTCATCCAGTGACATAATTCTACCACCATGTCCAAGGTGTTGAATGCCTGCAGGTGACCCAGGACACGAACATGGGTCACTGAGCTGTGTTCTTCCGCCAGGAAGTTTAATTAGTATTTCATCAACACATCAGACAGACTGCATTTGTGGCCAGCATGTGGCACAAAACCTGCCCCTTGAAGTCAGCCCATCTGATGATCTTATATGTGGCCCTAAGAACAACCCAGGTGTTTCTGGGTCCTTGGGAGCAAGTAGCACATTTGAATCCAAAGTAATCCAAAGTAATCTTCAATTATTGCCTCAGTGTGGATCCCTATTCAAAAGTACTCATGAGTCCACCACCAAGTGTGGAGCATCCTTCCTCTTCCTAGTGGTTGGCCTGGTGAATCTGTCTCCTTCTTGCCCCTCTCTACCCACAACATGGGGTGAGGAGTGGTGTGTAGGACAGTGTGGAGTGAGGTCCTGGAGAAGCAAAGAGAAGGTGCTTTGCAAGGACACTGACCGTTCCATACAGAATGCCCAGAACATGGATCAAAATTACAGCCTCCCTCATGAGCCCTCACTGCCGGAACCTTGGCTTTGGCAATCTGAGGTCTGCCATCCTCCAGCTGAAGCCTCCACGCCAGGCCATGATTGTCACCAATATTCCCTAGCCTTGGTTCAGGTTCAGTCTACTCTCTGGTCCCCCAGAGCTTCCCAATGCAGTTAGACACAGCTCTCCTAAAAGTGCCTTCTCTCTCATCTCCGCTCTGTGGCAGCTAGGCCAGGACTCTCAGCCTCCCCCATTTCCAGTGGAGCCTGCTTACCAGCTTTCCATTTATCTTAAACGGAGTCTCCTGGCCCAAGGCACCAGAAAGAACAGCTCTTCCTAGACATTCCTAGGACATTCCTAGCTGTAATGTCCGTAGTCCCATCAAAGACCTCAAAGGTCCTTTTAGCTCCAGAGAAGCAGCCCACACCACAACTTGCTATTTCAAGTCAATTGTCACCAGCATACTTAGCCCCCAGGTGTAGACTGTAGACTCACACCCATGCATGCACATACACATAATACATTCATGGCACTCACTTATGCATACCACACCCATGAACACATATATGTGCTCATGCATACCATACACACACACTCTGTTGTGTGGATCTTCCTGGGGAGAAGCGGATGCACATCTCTTCTCCCAGACAGAATTCCAAAGACAAGTCAGAGAAAGTTCCACCCGAACCCTGCTTAGTGAACCCATGAGTTTATTGTAGTGAGTTTACAGGACTTGGGGCAGCCACAACATGGAAAAGCCCATCTTACCATGGGTAATGACCCCCAAAAGCTCATCGCTGGAGCTCCAGCATGACTGGAAGTCAGCTCCACTGGAAAAGGTCTCATCTCCCCAGTAATAATTTAAAACTTTTATGACCCTAGTGTGGAGTGATTCTGGCAACATTTCTCAGCTTGCAGAGCCTTGCAAATTGTGAGGGCCCTGATTATCAGGGAGACCTCCAGGAGGGAGTATTTCAATTCAGAGGAAATCACTACACAGTATGCTCACAAATGCCACATGCACACACACATAAATTTACACATACAACATACCAACACATACACACACATGCAACGCACATATACATATTCACATATTTCATGCACAAGCTCATACTTGCCATGAACATTCTCACATGCTATGCACACTTGTGCATGACACTCATGTATGCCATGTGTACAAATGCACACATATCTATATGTGCTATGCACATGTACATACATATCAATGTGAACACATATACACAGTTTTCTTCTCTTTCCTGTCCATAAGAAACCACATAAGGACCCTCCTGTTGGCATCCCATTTGCAAGAAGGATGAGTCGCAAATGGCCATTGGTGGCCCCAGATCTCTTCCCAGCTTCTACACAAAGGTACCATGATGAAGAGGAGTCGCATTAAATGCAAGGATCAGTCCACCATACGACCTGGAATCCACCCCTCCTTCACATATGACCACTAGCAACCTAACCTGGCCAATCTGAAAATTCCACAGGGAACCCTTTTCACCTCCAAAGATGAACTTGCTAGCCAGGAGTTGAGGACAATGGCTTGCAGAAGACTAGACTGTTCTGCCAGCCAGGATCTATTGAACATCCCTGCTCTTTAAGAAAACTCTGACCCTTCTCCAGTTATTCATATAAAGACCTGGGTGAGACAAAGACCTATACAGAGATTCTCGATCAGGGAGATTAGCAATTGTCATGTCCCAGACATGGGGCGCTGTTCGCCTGAGCAAGGAAGGCATCCACATGCACCGTGTCTCCCCTGTGTGCCTGAGGGCACCCAGCCACTGGGCAGAGGCCCTGCGTGTGTGAGAACCTGCTGCTGGTAATTCCTTAGGCAAACAGCAGAGCTCTGCATGCGGGCACCAGAGGGAGCACCATCAGGTGTTCTATTTACAGTCATTTAATTACATTTTCTGTTAGAATTTGCTCTCCAAAGAATTCAAGCCAGCAGCACAGCACTACCAAGCCTCTCCATGTCCCCAGTGTCCCCAGCGGCCTCATTCCGAGCACCAGGCTCCCTTGAGGGTCTGTACCTTGTGAATCAGGCTGAGGGGAAGGCAGGAAGACACCATGAGATTGACACAGCTCTGCCTGCCAAGGCCACTTCCACGACACTATCTGACTTTCTACTCCCTGTTGCCAGTGTGTTAGCTTGTGGAAGCAAGAGGATGTGGGGACAAACACTGATGTTTTCCTTTGGACAAAGTTCTTGACGACTTTTTAGAAGTCTTCTGTCTATCCAGTAGTGATATTCTGGCCATAAGATACCTGACCCTTCAGAGAGGGACAGTGCCTGTTATGGACCTCAGGCAGAACACAATACTTCCAGAAGGCTCAGCATCAGCCACAGAAGATTGCACTGCATGTAGGAGGGCAGAGAGCCCTCACACAGACACTGTCCAGGACCCGGATCCTACTCTTGGTGGCACCTTGTGGTCCATGTGGTCAGTGCCTGGCCTGCAGTCAGACCCAGAGGAGAATGTTCAGAGTTGGCGAGGAATAAGGTCACATCCCACCACGTCTTGTTCTCTAAGCAACTGATAATCAGAAGGACTAGCCCAGGAGGCTAAGTGGTGCCAAGAGGGACCTGGTGGGTGTGGTGGCTGCAGGAACCCAACAGAAGCAGGGCAAACAGTGCATATGGACCCAGGCTGTCTGCAAGGTCCTGGAGCTGCTGGGTACCATTCTCATCTCTTCTTGAGATGTATTGGGAAGAAGCAACTGCCTTTTCTAACTTCCAAATGGGGACCCTGGTGTCTGGCCAACATGGCAAAGAATTACTTGCTTGAGGCTATCAGGAGGAATGAGACAACTGGACCTCAGCTCAGACCTGTCTGACACCAACCAGATGTTCTCTGGTGTCTACATACACAGAGGCATGTACAAACACAATTACATACACCGAGGCATGTATGCAGACATGTACACACACAAAAGCATGTACTCGCAGACATATATACACATACAGTGCCACTCACACACAGAAATATGTGCTGGTGCAGAGACTTGTACACATAGAAACATTACACACAATTACACAGAGACACATAGCAACATCTGCAGGCACATACAGAAATAGATACACAAATACACATAGATGGATGAAAATATTCACATACAGAGACACACCAAAGCACAGAGAGATACACAAAGACATTTTCATACACATTGTTACACGTGCACACATATATAGGCAAAAACACAGACACATTCACATCCACACAAACACACATCCTCACACTATACACATGCAGTCCTCACCATATCTACATACACATCTAAGCACATATACACAGACACAAACATATATCCACATACATATATTCAATATACATACACACATATTTATATATAATCCAGACTTCCACTTATATTCACAGATATACACATATGTGTGCCAGCATATAGACACATGCATACACAGACACATTTAGTGAAAGTCCACACATTCTCTTCACACATCTCCTTTGGCACAAGTGTGTGGCCTACAGGATTAAGCCTCCACCTTGAACCTGTATTTCTGTCTCTGCAGTACAGATGGGTTGTTTCTAAGGCACTGATTTCTTAAGCTCAGATTCAGGGTACCAGCTTGAAGAGGAAATAGCTGTGAGCATCATGATAGTGACCAGCGTCATGATAATTAGCTTTCTTGCCACGTGAAGTTCTGGCTAAATGCTTCACTCACCAAGACACACACATGAAGCACACATGCATGCCTACAGGCAGGTGTGCAGATACACAGGTATCTCACGCATGCCTGTAT
>LOEQ01003567.1:54984-62484 GCA_001685075.1 Bramus lutescens | reverse complement strand
AATAAAAACCATAAAATGTTTAATTTCAACCACATTAGTCAGAAATTTTTATTTTTATCCCACCGGTGAACACAAAATGGTCACAGACATGATTCACTTGACCCCAACTAAGTTGTAATTGCTTTGACTTGAATGCCCTGAAAAGAAGAGGCCAGAGGAGTTCAATGAGTTTAGAAAACTAGGAAGACAGGCTGAGCTTCGTCTGCTGCTCTGTAACATCCATGTTGAGGATGGAGATGCAGATGGAGCACATGGAGATGACTGCAGAAAGACCTAGCATGCTCACATGGATCCAGGAGAGCTGAGAGAGCAGCCACATGTTCAGCTGAAGGACATGGACTACAGGTAAAATCAGCAGCATTGCATCATAGTGGGGGGTGGTAACTTTCCAAGAAGACATGACAATTCTGTAAGACTATGTCCTGACAGCCAGTCAAAATATATGAGATAGAAATTTGGGGTGTGGGAGAGGAACCAACTGTCATAGTTAGGGACCTCAGCAACCTGGCAGTCATTGGTAGGTTACCAAGAACACAGAAAATCTATAAAGATACTGTCAACCAAGCAACACTGTCAATGAGTCTGATTGAGTGGGTGTTTAAAGAACATTCAATCCACCAGTAGCAAGATTTATTCCTCTAAAACTCAGATGGAACACCCTCCAAGAGTGGCAGCTTTCTGTTGCACAGAGCCCCTAACCCATCTGCAAGAGTGGAAGTCCCAGGGGGTGTGGTCTCTGATGGCAGTACGCTCAAACGAGACAGTCAGAGCAGAAATAGTTCCAAATACTTAGAAATCATGTCTTATGGATTATTTTAGGTAGCATACAAAATAATGCATGTCCTTAAGACAATTTTTATATACACATCGTTGTACCTTGCTCTGATTTGCTCCACACTCCTCAATCCATCTCCTTGAAGGTGCTTTTCTCCCTCTACAAATAATGAGTTGAGTAATGCACGGGCAACAGAACTTCCATGATAAATGCAAAGATGATATTTTGAACCAAATGAAAATGAAAACACAACAGCAGTCAAAGGTGCTGCAGGGAAGCAGACTTTAGAGAAGCATTTACAGAGAAAGACCAGTGTGTTAGAAACACAAACAGGAATGAAAATAAGTGTTCTTGGCTCCCGTGCCAAGCAGCATGAGCCTGAAAGGAGCCCAAGAAAAGGAGCAATCGAAGGAGGGGGCAGAAATTCGCAAACAGGATGATAGAAAGCTCAAAGACATGACGCTGACTGGCCGAAAAGACCAGGAGGACTTATACATCACGTCACAAATCTCCCCTGAGAAACAGAATAAGAGGGAGAGACACTCGTAAGCTCACCAGCGGCTCTGTATCTATCAAATGAGTGACCTGAGAGCCAAGAGTCTTCCAAACAGAAAGCACAAGGTTTGTTCGTTTCAACAATGAGCTTTTTCAAATATTTGAGGGAAAATAACTTCAGTGTTCCATATCTTTCCAGAAGCTCTGAACAGGAGACAATACTTCCCAGCTCACTCTGTTAACACCAGCCCTGTTAACAAACTTGGTCAGAACTTCAGAAAGGGAGACTACAAGATAATATCTACCATGAAACAGATTAAAAAGTCCTTGATTAAAATACCAGCCAGTCAAAGCTAACAATGTGGGATGGCAATTAGATACTAAAACCATGCAGGATTTGTTACCAGAATGCAAATTTAGCTCAAAATTTGTAATGTAAACTTCTGTATAATTAGACTAAAAACATAAAATGCAATAGTATCTATTGGTACATAAAACCATTTGACAAATTGCAATGTTAATGTAATATTTAAAAAAGGAAAATCTTATAGTAATCAAAGAATAAAGCTGTGATTCTTTGTCTGTCTAAAACACCTGATGGCCCTAACAAAGAGCTGAACAGCCAATAGCGAGGCAGGAGCAAGGATAGGTGGACATGGCAGGCAGAGGGGAGAAATAGGAGAAGAGCTCTTGGAGAGGAAGGAGAAAGAGAACAAGGAAAGGAGAATGTCAGGGGCCAGCCAGTCAAACAGCCAGCCAGTGAACCATGGAATAAGAAGGAAAGATAAACAGACATATATAAGGTATACAGAAGTAAGAAAGATAAAAGCCCAGAGGGAAAAGGTAGATGGGTTAATTTAAGATAACAAAAGCTGGCTAGAAACAAGCCAATCTAAGGCTGGTCATTTATAACAAAGTATAAGCCTCCATGTAATTTATTTGGGAACTGGGTGCCAAGTTTCCCCAAAAACCCAAAAGAGTAAAGAGCAGAGACATTACACAACATGAGATAATGAAATTTAAAAGGTTAAACATTCATTCTGGCCCATAGGTTCAGGGTTTTGTGATGAGGTGGCTGCTAAGTCATGGAGAGATTAGGGAGGGCATGTGTCAGAGGAGACCAATTTAGCGGGTGGCTGGGAACAAGGAGAGAAGCGGGATTGGAGTTCCACACTGCTCCTCATGAGCATACCTCCAATAATTAAGTCTCTAAACAGCCACCACTAATTCTACTAGCGTCACCTCTGGGTACCGATTATTTGATGCTTTGAACTTTTAGGGCTACCTCATACCGAAATAACAGCAGGACGGGTAGGTGGAAAGAAAGAAGGGTGGGATTGTCACAGCAAGTGAAGCTAAGCCGAACTCAGACAAGTTAAATGCCTCCTGAGTAAACAAAGATTCCTGGGCACACTGTGGGCACCTACAAGAACTCAGACTCTACTGTGCACAAGTAATGATACTGTACAATGTAACATGAATAAATATGGGGAAAAACAGAAAGATGAGATTAGCTTACTGTATCCCAGACACGAGAATGACAAGGTTGCTAGGACAAGCTGTCACCATGTCCCTCCTCATCCCCAGCTGGCCCTGTGACCAGAGGGTCACATGATGGAGCCACTGTGTACCATCCTGCTGATCCAGGAGTGTTATGAGAGTGGCATGTACTAAAACACTTTGGGGTAGGATACCCTCAAGTCCAATCACAGTTCCTCCGTGATAAGCTGCAATTCCCACATAGCCCAATAAAACAGTAAGAGCAACTGAAATGCTAACAGTCAGCCAAAGAGGAAGCGCAGTATTTTATGCATCTAAAATACCGAGGGAAAAAGAAAATCAGGAATAAGACTGCAAATGCGAGCAGCGTTACAGCGAAGCTCTCATCCTATGACTGCCCACGTGACCACACTGCAAACGGTGCTCTCGTTACAGGGCTGCATGGAAGACGAGGCAGAGGGGAGCTCGTCATCAGAACCCTGAACTGACCGCACGTCATTCTCCACCCTTTGGAAAAGTTTGAGACAAGGCTCAAGGGTGGCCCTAACAGGACCCTTCCTGAGCCTTACAGGCTCCCACAGGGCAGGGTTCCACATGAGAGCAGATTGGGAAGAGATGTCATGGGCTCCCTTTTCAGAGGCCTCTCTTGATGGAGCTTGGATCAGCCTCACTTCCATCCACAGGAGCTAACAGCTGCCTAGAACACAGTCAAATTACTCATAAAGGAAAAGACAAAAGGATCCAGTGACTGGACATACTCATACCCGTGGGTATGCAGCTGTATGTGGGTTGACTGGCCATGCATCCACCGGAATTCACTTTGAACAGACAGATTCTATGAGGTCCTGAGGTCGAGACTGAGAGCAAAGTCATAGTGTGGGTATCCTGCAGGTGACCTTTATGGTGGGTACCTGTAGGCCGTGGTAGGTGAGGGATGGGCTTTCCTGCATGCAGATGCCCTCAGCACACATCACGGGAGGTGTTGGAATAGACTTCCCCTTAAGCATCTTAACGAGCACAAGACTCTTGTGTCTACCTATCGCTTTAGGTCTGGAGTGGATACTTAAGTCAATACTAGTAACAAGCGTCGAGATGATTAAAACATTGTGCTGTAGATGTCCCACTACCTGAGGAGGTCCTAGGAGGTAGATAGTCACAGAGTTTGTTGAAGCCCTAAGTGCTGGGGCGTGCTGAGTCCCAGTCATCTTCCCTCAGATCCCAGAGTTCAGAAAGCACCCCTAAACACCTTCTGCAACTTGTTCAGTGAGACTACCCAGAACTCAACCAGATGATATGAAAATAGTAGAGACTTTGAGAAGAAGGAGGCAGGAGAGAGATAAGATATGAAGTCAAAACCAAAAAAATATTATATAAATGTATGAAAGTGAAAACAATTAAAATTGGAAAATAAAATTTTAATAAAAACTGGAAAAAAACTATTTTAAACTCAAAAACAAGAAAATGTTGCCTGTGGGGATTCTAGACTCTGTGCGAGAGGGGGCAGGAGTATGATACCAACTTGGTTCTGCACGTCTTTGTTTCGTCTGTCAGAATTTGATAACAAGAGACAATCTGGGAAAATGCCCACAAGCTGCACTTCAGTTGGACATAGGCTTTGGTGAGCCTGAGCCTGCAAAGGCTGCTGGGCTGAGGAACACATCCTGGGAGTTGCACTGGCCAGGATGGAGGACTCAGACATGCTCAGGAGAGGGCTCATCCTAGTCACATCGACACTAGCAAGGCAGGGGTCTGGGTGAAAAGAATATTGTGGTGACATATCACAGGAAGTGAAGACAAATATGGCTTTAAGATTCTAGTGGAGCTAGAGATGGAGGATGAGAGTCAGATCTGCTCATGCCAGCCCTGTCTTGGCTTTGCAAGTCACCCCAACTCTGCCCTCCACTTGCTCATGGTGGATAGCATCAAGTCTCACCCCTTCCCATGGTTATTGGGGCCACGCCTGACAGACATGGTCATGAACACCAGGAAGCCCCTGGGTGAGCCGGAAAGCTGGGGAAGACCAGGCAGCTCTCAGTCACCCCACGGTGCTGTCCACTGCACTATTTCCTCCTCTGCAGCTACCACTGAACAGAGGACCTCAGAGAACACACGTGGAAATCACAAGAAAACCACATGCTCAGAACAGTCAGGAAGGCTGCCGCGGGGACTCTGAGTGCCTAGCAGTTATCTGTACAAAGAATAAGCAACTATTCAGAGTGTAAGACTTGTTTTGAGTCTCAAAACAAAGGTTAGTAACATAAATATTTTATGAGGCAATGCCTTTCAAAATTTATTCAAGCCCAGCTAGACTACAGTTTGTTGAGAAAGACACCCCCCTCCTCGCTGTTTTCCAAACCTCTGCTCTTCCTCCTAAGGCTTGCTTCCCATCCTGAGGCCTTCCTCTCGTGTATAACCTCCATACCTTCAGAGCACATGCTAGCTCTTCATCTCTTGTTCCTACAAGTCAGCTTGAATAAAGGGGCCATTATCAGCAGGCCCACAATCGGCCCAGACATCCTTGGTCAAGATGTTCCATAGATGAAATATTGATCCATCTTCTCTGGGCAATAAGACTCCATGAAAGAGCACGTGGAAGTTAATGGGTTTGGCCACACAAGGTACAGATGAGGCATTCAGCCACTCCAAGGGGCCAGGCCATGGATCATCATCAGACCCCACGACCATAAATATCAGCATTGTACTTATTTATGATCTACCACCAATGGTCATTGCGGGAGATACACTGAAAATCCAATTGCAAACCAGTAAGTAGGTGGGACTCTGACTTCTTCAAGGAGGTCTGAGAATTAACCCTTAACCCGCCAGCAGGCCCTGACAGTCTCTGTTCTGCAGAAGGAGACTAGGATCAGATGAACTCCAGTGCCACTGGAATAGTAGCAGAGCTTCTAATCCTGGGAAAGGCACCCAGAGAGGACTCTACTCAGGGTGCTGAGCCAGGAGTCTGTCACTGCTGCCAGCATGGTACTCTGTGCCAAAAGCTTACCTGTCCCAACACACAGACTAGAAAGGTGCCAATCCAATGGAATAAAGATGACTCTGAGCAAGACAGAGGACTAAAAGCAGTCCTATCCTCATGGACACTGGTGCCCAGTTCATCCCCACAAGGCCATAGATGGCCTAGATGTTCTAAGACTAGACTTAGAACAGGTGAACCTCCTAAAACTTACATTCAGATGACAACCCCTCAAGAAGCATGTCTCATTCTGAGAGAATCCTGATGGCTGTTGTGGTGTGAATGTAAATTCTCCCAAGGCCCAAAGTCAAGGACTTGGTCCCAAAGTGTCACTGTTGGGAAATGAGGGAACCATGAAGCTTAAGGGCCTAGTAGGAGGTCCTCAGCTCTTTGGAGTTGTGTCCTCAGAGGGGACTGTGTGGGTCACCTCTCTGTCTTTTTGCCTCCTGTTTAAATGTTCCTGTTTAAATGTTCCTGCTTGTTAACAGACTACCTAAAGCTCCAACCAGAGGCTAGGAAGGAGGGACTGCCTAGTGTTTGGTTTCAGACCTCCAAAACCAGGAGCTACATCTCCTTTCACCTGCCTTGGGCATTTTATTACAGATGACAGTTTACTGACATCCCCTGAAAGGTGTCCATTAAGGACCTGTTCAGGAAGCCACATAAGGTCTCCAGATACTGTCATATTCTCCTGTACCAAAAGAACGTCATCTCCATCCCAGGGGCAACATCCACTAGCTAGGACTGATCTAAAGTCTCATGGAGTTCCTCCTGGCATTCTGGTGAGCAGGATACCATAAAAGCAAGGAGCATTCCCTTCTAAGTCACTGCTTCACCCCAGAAGAGGATGGGAACCCCCAGGCAGGGGGAAAAGGTATCTTCAGGTGGAGGAGAAAAGAGCTTGGCCACTGAGTGGACCTGACAGCCTGGCCATAGCATGCTGAGCGGTAAGAAGTGCCAAGGAACCTCACAGTATGGCATTTGCCTCCAGAAAACTCTGGGGAAAAAAAGGCCACTTGGACCATGTGGGCTGAAGTCCTTGGGTGGTTTGCCACCACTGTGCCCAGCCCCTATGACCTGCTGAGTCTCCAGTGGCCTCCACTGAAGTCTATCCTCTGGAAGAGCAGAGGTTATGCTTTCTGCTGATGGGGCTTGGCAGATGCACTCAGAAAGGGACAGGAGTTCAGTTTGCACCATGACTTCTTTTTTCTAATGGGGTCTGCAGTCTGTGAGGTATGAGACAGGTGCTACACAGGGCATTGGAATGAAGTCATTAACAGTGCATTCCAAGGCCAAGACACTAACAGGAGCCAGCAATGATCTATCTATAGATAGATAGTTGGTTCTGGGTCCAGGTCACATGTTATTTCAGAATTAAACACCTTATCATATATTACCAGTTTAGCTGTAGTGTGCTTAGCAGACTGTGCCTTGGAGGAGCTTGAGATGCCGCCTTCCTACAAATGTAAAAAGAGTCATGTTCAACACAGAGCTTCCTATCTGGGAGATGGCGTGTATGCCAAGGTTCCCAAGGGTAATTGATGATGAATATACCAGAAATATTCATTTGGTAAATGGGATGGATGGGTACATTGATGGATAAATACATAAATAAATGGATGAATACATTGTCAGATGGATGAATGGGTAGACAGACAGATGGACAGACAGACAAACAGATGGGGGTAGATGGGTGGGTGGGTGGATGGATGGATAGATAGATGATAGATAGATAGATAGATAGATAGATAGATAG
>LOEQ01003567.1:29071-40548 GCA_001685075.1 Bramus lutescens | reverse complement strand
GTGTGTGTGTGTGTGTGTGTGTGTGTGTGTGTGTGTGTGTGTGTAGGCCAGAGAGAACCTTAGGTTTCACTCCTCACTATTCCTCAGTGTTGCCTACCTTCTATCAAGAGAAAATCTTTCACTGGCCTTGACTTTGCCAACAAGGGCAGGCTAACTGGCCAGAAAGCCTCAGGGATCTGCCTGTCCATCTCCCTAGCACTGAGGTTTGACACATGTCACTACATTTGTCTTCCTGTGTGACTTCTGAGGATTGAACATGAGTCCTCATGCTTGCAAGGCAAGCACTTTGCTGGCCCCCAAGTGACATCTTACAAGTAAACCAATAGAACTAGGGAAGGAGGTTTGTTGACAAGCAAGGCCAACCTGGGCATCTGCTTTGGAGATCCATAGACCATGTTACCATCTCCTCTATAGAGAAGAGATTCCTTGGAGCCTACCACCCTATTTGTGTGACAGCAGCAGGTTGTGCCACATCACATCCACATGGAGCCCATTCCCTTAGGAAGACAATTTGGCATTCTTGTCTCCTAAATGGGAGGGTGCACACTGTTCTTACTAATGATAAAATGTCATTGGTTGCATGACAAGAGAGCTATTACCTACAGCTTATCTGAGAAACGGTGTACCCAAATAGGGTTTTTTAGAGGCACTTTGATAATACATTAAATTAAGTCCTGTTCATTATAAAAGCCAAAGCACCCTTACTCATTATTTCTAATCAAAATGCAATTTACTAAAAGGAACCCAGTGGCGAGCTCCCAGAGTTGAAGACACACAGGTGGTGATGATGGCAATGGGAGAAGGTGAATGAGCAAAGTCTCTCTAAGGATGGGCTGGAGCAAAAGCAGAATGCTACACTCACTGCAGGAGCATCAACCATGTGAGACTGCTTGATTGTAATTTATGTCTGCATTTGTAGCACAAGAGACCACACCCAAGTGGGCTGGTATTGGCTGAAGGAGTTCCCACAACACTCAGCCTCAGAATGGTTCTCTGGGCAGCCAAAGAGGGCACCAAGGAGCATGCTCTGAGCTTCAATAAGAACAGCCAGAAAACAGACAGCAGTTCTAGATGCTCCCCACTGTCTGTCCCCGCCAGGCAGGGTGCAGGACTCCAGTCTCCTTGTGGGGGTTTGAAAGTAAATGGCCCACAAAGGGAGTGGCATTATTAGGAGGTTAGGCCTTGTTAGAGTAGGTGTGGCCTTGTTGGAGGAAGCGTGTCATGGTGGAGACAGGCTTTGAGATCTCATATATGCTCAAGTCACACCAATGTCTGAAACCACTTCCTGCTGCCTGCAAAAAGATGTCAGACACTCAGCTACATCTCCAGCACCATGTCTGCCTGTACACCACCACATCTCACCATGAAGATAGCAGACCAAACCTCTGAAAATGTAAGTCGTCCCAGTTAAATGTTTTTCCTTTATAAGAGTTGCCATGGTCATGATGTCTCTTCACAATAATAGAAATTCTAACTAATACACTCTGCTCTAGGAAGGTGGTGCTTTCCAACCTCTACTCTCTGACTCTTGGAGATGCCCCTCTCTTGCAGACCAGGGATGTGAGGAAATAGCCTCTGAAAACCAGAGCAAGAGGCTAGGAGAGAGGAAGCTCTTCCGAGGCTGAGGCCATCTGATAGGCTGGCAAAGCCTCATGAGTGAGTCAGGCCTGTGGCTTCAGCTCAGACCCCACCTCAGAAGGATGCAGTGCACACAGTGAGTTTCATCACACAAGAAGATGGGATGGTCCAAAAGTTGCTTCTACAACTTGCTGCCAAATTGGATTTTGTTGTTGTTATTGCTGATACCCCACAGTATAATGGTTCCCACATACCAGCAGGAAATCATAATCATCTACTTTTTTTTTTTTGGAAAAACAGCTTCATCCACTTACTACAAGTATTTAAGGAGCATTTGCTATTCTCAGTGAAAAACCTCCACTGAGACTCTGATTCTGCTCTCAGCACATCCTGACTGGGCCTGCATTGAGCTTGTGATCCACACACCCCTTCCCTGGACTGGCCTCCTGCTCCCTGATGTCTTCTTGCTGCCTGTTAAAAGGTTAACCAGGTCATCTGAGTGTTCTGCTGGGCTGCAAAGTTTGCTGCAGAGACCCTGAGGACCCAGAGGGGGCACTAGAGAGGAGCCTGAGCCTTTGCAGACCTTCCTTGTGTTCCCTGAACACACCAATTCGCCTAAATCTGACAGCATCTCACATCAGCATTAATTACCCTGGTCACTAAGATAAAATAAGATTTCTTCTTGCTGAGACTTTTGTAGACTAAACTAATGATCCCTTTATCTTGCCTGAGAAATACTTAGACTCCTCTGAGTATCTAGGGATATAAAGTAGCCATAAAAAAAAACAAATATTTACTGATTTAAAAACTTCCAAAGAAATGTACTTTAATGCAACTTTTGCTATATCATTTATTAAAGTTTAAAACAAATATGCATACCAATAGACTAAATGATCTTGTTTATTTTTGCTAAAGAATTAGATCTTGATTAGTCTTACCCCAAGGTATTTTATGCTGTTTGTGGCTACTGTAAAGGGTGATGTTTCTCTGATTTCTTTCTCAGCCCTTTTTATCATTTGTATATAGGAGGGCTACTGATGTTTTTGAGTTGATCTTGTATCCTACCACATCACTGGAGGTATTTATCAGCTGTAGGAGTTCCCTGGTAGAGTTTTTGAAGTCACTTATATGTGCTATCATATCATCTGCAAATAGCAAAAGTTTGACTTCTTTGTTTCCAATTTGTATCCCCTTGATCTCCCTTTGTTGTCTTATTGCTCTAGCTAGAATTTTGAGTACTATATTAAAGCGATATGGAGAGAATAGACAGTCTTGTCTTGGTCCTGATTTTAGTGGAATCGCTTAGAGTCTCTCTCCATTTAATTTGATGTTGGCTGTTGGCTTGCTGTGTGTTGCTTTTATTATGTTTAGATAAGTTCCTTGTATCCATGATTTCTCCAAGACCTTTATCACAAAGGGGTGTTAGATTTTGTCAAAGGCTTTTTCAGCATCTAATGAGATGATCATATGTTTTTTTCTTCTTTCAGTTTTTTTATATGGTGGATTTCATTGACAGATTTTTATATGTTGAACCATCCCTGCGTGTCTGAGATGAAGCCGACTTGATCGCGACCTGCATAGGATCAAACTCTGCATTCTGAATACGGTGACAGTTGTGTGGCTTGGGCAGTCTGTGGGGCCACTGGCAATGGGACAAGGATTTATCCCTAGGGCTTGGATTGGCTTTTTAGAGCCCATTCTTTCTGGAGGGATAACTTGCTCCACCTAAATATAGTGGGGAGACCTTGGTCCTGCCTTCAAACTTTGTTGTCTCTTCATGGGAGGCCTTACCCTCTTTGAGGAGTGGATGGGGTGGAGTGGAGAGAAAGTGAAGGGAGCAAGAGAAGAAGAGAGAGTGAGAACTGGGATGGAGATATAAAATGAGAAAAGATTGTTTTAAGAAAAATTAATTAATTAAGAGCATTAGATCTTGGCTGAATATTTGCTCTTATTGCAGGACACAGCATCTTCAACGTTGTTCAGAGTTGACTAATATTTTCATTTTAAATTGTAAGTGCAGAGAATATGGCTTCATAGAAACATGAAATACAAATAGCAGAAGTTTATTTAGGGCCATCTTGGTAACTTTGGGAAATTCTGTCCTAATCCTAAGCCAAAATATATTTGTATATTTTAAATAAAATTAAAGCCAGAAAGAGAAACTGAAATGTTTAAAATAAAGCATTCTTAGCTGAGACACCCAACCTCGTGAGCTGAATAACTACAGGATACCTGACTTTCTGTCTTGAAACAACCATTGGACTACCCAAACCATAACCTGTAAGCCAGTTTAATAAGTCACGCGTGCACACACACACATACACATACTCACACACAGAGAGATACACACACATTTACATCCACACTCAGGCATATACTCTCTCTCTCTCTCTCACACACACACACACACACACACACATACAGACACACACTCATATTCACACAGAGATACACACACACTCATACACACAGAGATACACACATTCACACATACACATTCAGATACACTTACAGATTTTCTCTCTCTCACACACACACACATACAGACACACACTCGAGATACACACACAGAGAGATACACACATTCACACATACACACTCAGACATATACTCACAGATTTTCTCTCTCTCTCTCTCTCACACACACACACCCTATCCATTCTTTCCTTTTAGAGAACCGTGACTAATATAGAAAGTTAACTTCTCAATAGGACATCACTCAAGCATTCTGTTGGTCCAGCAGACTTCTTTCATCAAAAATTACTTACTTTTTATTTTTTGAGATTATAATCATATCGTCTCCTCCTTCCCTCTACTCCCTTCAAAACCTCCCATCACTCCCACTTTGTTCTTTCGATCAGTGGCCTCTATTTTATTAATTGTTATTACATACACACATGTATATGTATATTACTAAATTCTTTAATCTATGTAGTGTTACATGTGTGTATGTTTTCAGGGCTGACCGTTTGGTACTGGACAAGCAGTTGGGAAGCTCCTCCCTGGAGAAGACTGTTTACCCTGTGCTCAGCAGTCTGTGTAGCTTTTGACCTCTCTAGGCCCCTCCACGTCACAGCACTTGTCTCTCTAGCTCTTACCATCTTCTGTCTTTTATTCCTCTATGCTCCTCTAGGCGCTGGAATTGTTTTGTAGATGTAGAAGTAGGGCTCCATAACCCTGCATTTTGATTGGCTGTGGTTTTCTGTAATGTTTCCATTTGTTCCAAAGAGAAGCTTCCTTAACAGAAAGTTCTGCCACCACCTGATTAGTTACTTCTTTTTTTTCCCCTCCTCCCATTTCCCTCCCATCCCCCCAATTCCCCTCCCCCTCACTCTCCAATCCAGAGATCAATCCAGGTTCCTTACCCTGTGGGCAGTCCAAGGTCCTCCCCCTCCATCCAGTTGATTAGTTACTTCTTAAAACTATGAGCCAACCAACCCATGGGGTCCTTATTCATGGTCTTCTGTTAATGGCCTGGCTGCTGTTCATTTTCAAGGTGATTTCCAGTCTCTCTCTATCCACTTTGTTTCCGGGATCATGAGGTGATCAGTCTTAATCCATCAAATGTGCCACCATGGCTGATCAGCCAGGGTCCAGAGCTTCCAGAACTTCAGCCCAAATCAACCCGTTCCCTTTATAAACTAACGGCACCACCAGATATTTCATTACAGTGGTAGAAAGTTAGAACATGCCTCTCCCAGCCTCTGTATTTAATCAAACGTGTCTGTGAGAAAAGGAGCATGAGGGTATGATTTGCATGTGTGTTTGTAACACACAACAGGACAGAGGGACAGGTGTTGTCATCCCACCTCACCAGGTAGTAATGAGCATCACAAAAACCAGTAATAAGAAACGCTGGTGGTGATGCTGGAAAACAGAGTCTGACTCACTGCCCGTGAGAGTGCAAACTCATGCAGTATCTAGGAAAACCATGGACATAGTAGATTACCCAGTGCTACCACATTTGGGTATTTCCCAGAGAGAATGATGGGTAGTGGAGAGAGTGGGAGGGGGGAGTGGGATGGAGAGAAAAGTGGGTTTGAGGGAGGTCATAGCCAAAATATATAATATACTTGGACGTTATGAACCTAGCATTGTGCACAATGGACATATGCCAATAGATCAGTGAATCAGGCAGAATGACATGACATTGTGATGTCCATGGAATTAAAGAAGATAAAATAGAACTCATGAAGAAATTGGAGGAGGAAAATATGTAAATAAAATAATGGATTATAAAACTCCCTGAAGCAAGGAGTTTTCCAATGAAAACCCTACAGTCCAAAACCAACAAACAACCCAGAAAAATAACAAGATAGAAAGCAGAAGAGCTCCAAAGCACAACGCCCAGAATAGAGAGTAAGAGAGCCAAGGCACAGCCAAAAAACCGATGGCTCCAGAAAGAGAAGCTGTGTGAGGGAGCTTCTCAAATTTTAAGGCAGGACTAGACATCTGGATTATTGAATCCGTCAGAAAATATATCCTTCCATGCCTGGTGAAGCCTGGTGAAAGTGATCCTTAAGAATGATCCTCTCTTCATTCTGATTTCTAAGAGTGAAGGGAAACACGTGAGTATCTACAAAGAAATGGGTATACTATGGCACTCATGCACCATCTGGACACTCCTGGACTGGAGATGGTCGGGCACATTGGCAGTGTTGTGACAGACACAGATGCCAGCTTCGGCAAGCCAGGAATTCGATACACACTAATAAAAACATTCCATTACCCATTTTGTTTGTTTTATCTTCTAACAAAAGGGAACATTAAAAAGGAAAAGTACTTTTTAATGCTTGGTTATTCTTCTTCTGGATTCTTATCAGAGTATTTTGCACACTTTCCCATAGCTCATTCCAGCATGCCGATGTTTGCATGTGTCTATTCGTACATATCTGAGCCTACACATACACAGGTATGTGCAGTGGTGTGCAGGTGTGTGGTATGTATGCAGAAACACATCTCTTTCTGCACATATGCATGTGTGCATCGTGGTGTGCATGTGTGTGTTGATGTTTTATCTATGTTTATGTGTATGCCTGCAGCCATGAATGTGTAGTATGTAAGCTGCATGTCTGTGAGGTATACAGGTGTGTCCTTGTGTGCTTGGGTTTATGTGTGAGGTGTGGATATAAATGTGTGCCTGGTAATCAGATGACTCCTGTCCAACCAAAGCACAGTAAATCCCAGCTGGATCAGCAATTTCTGAAATGAGATGCTCACTTCTGGTTTCTAGATTGTGGAACAGCTCTTGACTGGAATGTAACACTTCTAATTGTAATAATAGTTCTAATTATTCTAATGTCTCTCTTGACTTGACTCCTTCCAGGTCTGTCATTGTCTCCACCGTCATGTAAATGTTCTGACTTCCTTTGCTCACCTCACCCAGATGTTGGAGTTCACTCACTCCATGCCTACAGAATCTGTTTGCTTTCTCCAAGGGCTGACCCAGTGAGTTTTAGACGTTCCAAGGTGAGCTGAGCTATAGCCAGGACTATCTCTCCAGATCCAGTCACAGTACCACCAAGAGCTCAGGGGCTCTTTTGCCAAGCCTGGCACATGACTTTTGATTCCTAATATGAAAGGGGAGCTTGAAACCCCCCAGAGGCTGAATAGTCAATTTATTCATAAAAGGGGCAATGTATTATGATGGAATTCATCTCTTCAATTGGATGCTGAGAAGGGATGCTTTAAAAGTCACATCTAATTTGATTTAATAGGGTTGTACTCCAGCTCAGCAGGAAAATGGGATGCAGACAGAATGCTATCCTCATTTAAATATCCTCATGTGAGAGATGACATGCTCCATCAATCTCCCCATGACAAGGAGGCCAGGCGGGATTATTGATGTTCAGTAGCCACAAGACTATAAACAGGGAAATTGAAAGTGATCCTTAATTGACAGGACCTGTCTGCTACCTAGAGAAAGTGGCCCTGCTCCCACGGGCTATGTAGGGAGACTTACAGGTGCATCCAGTAATGGTTAACACCCACAACACCTGCTCCACGGAGGGGAACACACAGAAAAGGATGAAGTTTTCTCCCCTGAAGGCACAGATACAGGAAGCTGAGCTTTCTCAATAGTGGCTAGTGCAGGTCAGGGACATTCTGAGCTGGAGAATGCTATCCAGATCAAGGACCTGGGATCTGAATGCCACATGGCCCCATGATTCAAGTGCCTCCAGTGTTCTGTCCTTGGATGAGGCTCTGGACCAGGAGCCCCAGGCCTCCTCACCTTGGAATCCTTACTAGTGAGCCATAGGATTCTAAGGTCTTCAGCGCTCCCATTCTATTCAGTGATTCTCTAGGCAGGTAAAAGCCATGGCTAAGTTATCTACAGAATTCATGCACAGAGATGTGTGCATTCACAGCACCTTGCTCAGACATTGAAGACAGTGTCTTGGACAGACAAAGCAGGCATCTGGGCAATGTCTAGTAGAATACCTTTGCCCTGATCTGCCCAAAGTCCCATCACTGTCAGAACTAGCCCTAAGAAGACACTGAAAAACATGCTAAGGATCAACAGGGTGAGGCCCCTCAGGGTTGGGCAGTCAGATGGGCAGGGACTTAGAAATCTTATATCAGAGTCCCAGGCTAGTACTGACCCAGATTATCAAAAGTTCATGTGAAGGTCTTTTAAAAAATCAAGCTTTAGGATATGATACAATTAGAGGGATCATCGTCTTTTAGGAATCCATGAACTGTCTCATTAGAAGAACAGAGCAGGCAGATGTGGACAAAACTAGGTGAGTTGATCAGTGGGAGGCAAGATAGGAGCTGGACATCACCCTGGTCTGCAAGCTGAGGGGTTTTGCAAAGATGTCATTTGTATCCTGTGACTATTTGGAACCAAGGAGTCCTTTCAAGGACCTAAAACTAGGCATTATATGGACACATCTGGAGTACAATGTTAATAGCACTGTACAAGTTGAATAGACAAGAGTCCAGCCCGCAGGCTACCCAACCATAGAGCACCACTGGAGAGGAGCTAGCTATTGGGTGAAGCTCCTCCTTGAGGAATCTTTAAAGGATCTAGAATTCCTGTGTAAAGGACGAAACACATCAAGACCCACTGTCCCTGTGAATTTTATTAATTTTATTTGACACTATACGATATTGCATCCAAGGTGGATTAGCATGCCCACTCTAAAGATCTGGCCACTTCCCAGGAAATTTTCAGAGGTCCCTGCTCCATAATGTAGCCAGCCTCTGAAACATCTCACCTACCTACAGGACTTCTGAAACACCTCACCTAGCTACAGGATTCCTTGTGTCATTAATGTTTATGAATCAGAATCTTGTGTGAGGTGATGACTGAGCACAGACCCGAATACACAGTCACAAGCTTTGGAATAACCTCCATGGTGTGTGCACGGTGAGATCAAGAAACCCAAGGCACCAACATCCAATACATCAAATCCTCTGTCCCTCCAATCGGCTCTTCCTGGGGAGCGCCTTCCACATCTAAGAAATAACAGACTGGTAGATTCTCAGCCCAGCCCCTCAGCCTCCATTAGTGTTTCATAGTGCTAACATTAATTACTTCATTAGCCATTTTCCTATGCACAGAGGAAGAGGGCTCCTCCAGGCTTTGGAAAAGTATATATGGTTGAAACAAAGCCTGGCTCATCTCTTTTCAACCACCAGGGAAAAAAATAATAAGATCCTAAGACTCTGTATTAGGAAAGAGTTGCAGGAATCTGTCTCCTAGGACAAAGGTTCATCAAGCAAGCCACTGGGCTGTTCGGGACAGAGAAGTACAGATGGATTAGCACACTCATGAGTGGAGTTTCTGATCCATAACAGTTGAGCCCAGGTTTTTCTGATAAGACCAATGACTGTATATATATATATATATATCCACAGCTGTCTACTGGGAAAGCTGATGGAAGCTCAACACAGCCATGAAAACACCACCCAAGGGTATCATAATGCTGGCCATTTTGTTTCTCTTCCTCTACTTTGTTGTCCTTCCTCAGCTCAGACCTGTACAGTCAAGCAGGATACTGGTCCCTGCTCCCGAGTCCTGGAGGAAGCGTGTGGTTCTGTTTTCTGTTTCTCCTTGTGGGTCTTGAGGATGAATGCGTCCCCTGGACCTGCAGGTTTCTCTCCTTTAGAACAGATGTGGTTTTCTGTACGTAGTGCTGGTCAGGAATCACCCCAGAACTCCCACACTGCTAAAAGATTTCTTGAAACCTTACTCACTGCCCATTTTCTCCTTTAGTTTGGAACCTGCAGAGCAAAGCCCTCTCTGCGGCACAGGATTTATTCATTTGGGAAAAGAAAAGGTTCAAATCCAGATCATGCCACAGTAATCTGAATAAATTTTCACCAAGGTTTTGTGGGGGGTAGGGTGGAAGGGTGGCCAAGCCTCATTCCGTCCTCTGACAAATGTCAACCAAGAAGGTATCATTACTCAGAACTCCAAGAGAATGAAGTCAGTTGTGGGAATTCATTCCACCAATAGACAAGAAGCCATAACTTACGGCAGGTACCCCAAGTCTATTGGTGGAATGAAGTCTACTGGTGCAGTAAAATCTATTGGCGCAATGAAGTCTATTGGCGGAATGAAGTATATTGGCAGAATGAATGCCCACAACAGTCAGCCATACCATATTTGTTGTCCCTGGGAGGCTTGCATCACCACTGAGGACTTCAAAATGATTGACGTCTATATCTGGGCCCTAAAATGCTTCAACAGTTTGGGGCAAAACTTTGCAGTTATAATTTCCTTGATTTGTTTTCCCTTTATTTCTCATGAATGATGGATCTAACAATAAATAGAATTGTCTGTGACAGCTGAGTTTGGAGTATTTGGGAGATCTCAATCCAGCCACTGGGCAAGACAAATCTCTACATTGTCTAAGTAATGAATCAAGACATTTATCCACCCCAGACTTGAGTACTTGCTTCTTACGGTGGACAAACCTGCCACATCAATGTAAGGATAGAGAGTTGGGTCCTAAAGGAATGGAATGGCAAGGACAGCAATTCCCCCTCTTTTATTGAAAAAAAGACTTTTTCTTACACATTTTATCTTTATTACTGTTTCTCCTCCCTCTATTCTTCCCATTTCCTGTCTTCTTCCCCTCCCACCCAGATGTACCCCCTTTCTATCTCTCAATAGAAAACAAACAGGCTTCTAAGGGAAAATAATAAAATAAAACAAAAACTAACACATCAGAATTGGATAAAAAAAACAGAAGGGAAAGAGTCCAAGAGAAGGTGCAAAAAAAAAAACACCACTAAACTGGAAGCCATAATATATATGCAATATATGCAAAGGACACTGTGCAGGGTTCCCTGAGTCATGGGAATAGCAACTTAATAGAGACATACCATTTAGGGCTCAGTCTTCTGAGATCTCTCAATATGTCCATAATATCTGGCTGCAAATCTCTTTATTTGTTCTCATTGGCTGTGCAGAAGGAAGCTTCTCTGAATGTATTAGTAGACAATAATTAGGAGTCATTTTATTGCTACATTGGTTTTGTTTGTTTGTTCAAGAACAATAGTATTTGGTTTTGCCCTAGGCCCCTGGTCTATCTAGCTTCAGGTCCTTGGTTACCCAAACTGTGTTGGGTATGAGTTTCATCTTCTGGCATGAGCCTTAGGTTAAATCAGACATTGGTTGGTGACTCACACAAGTTTTGTACCTCCATTGCCCTAGTCTATCTTGCAGTCAGGACACCATTGTAACCCAAAGGGTATGTGACTGGGTTGGTGACACAATCACTGTGAAGATACAGCATGACCAAGGCAACTTTTTTTTAATTTATTAGATGTTTTTTGAAAAAATACCACCAATCCAAGTTCTCACTCCCTCCCCTCCTCCCCTTCCCTCCACACACCCTCCCACCCCACCCCATCCACTCCTCAAAGAGGATAAGGTACATTGCTTT
>LOEQ01003567.1:3176-29013 GCA_001685075.1 Bramus lutescens | reverse complement strand
TCTAGGCTGAGCAAGGTATCCATCCAAAGAGAATAGGTTCCCAAAGAGCCAGTAGATGTAGTAGGGATAAATTCTGGTGCACTTCAGGCAATGGTCTTCCTGGACCTCCTTAGCCACGAAGGAAATTCTGCAGCCCCTATCTTGCATTCCTGACTCTAAAGCCTGAACCATCTATTCCAAACTGACAAATTCAGCTACTTGATGGGGCTGGCCACTTTGCTCAATTATATTTGAATCAGCATTCTATTGTTAATGGTTTACTTCACTGCTTAAGTGTTCTTTAATTCTTTTCACCAGTTGGAAGCTTGGCTGAGAGAAGTCTTGCATTGAGGTCAGCAATCTCTTTACTCCTAACTAACACCAGGCTTTTATTTAAAATTTTAACTCCTCAAGCAATGAACTTAGATCCATTACTGTAGGTGGACTCCCCCCCTCCACCCATCAGTTCCCAAATAACCGATATGAAGACTTAATGTTAATTATAAATGCTCAGCTGATACTTATGCTTGTTACTAACTAGCTCTTACAATTTAAATTAACCTATATTTTTTATCTACCCTCTGCAGTATTTTCTTTCAGCATGGCGTGTTTATCTCCTGCTTCCCTCTGCATCTCTCATGACTCCTGAGACACCATCCTTCTTCTTCCCAGCATTCTCTCTGCCCTGAAAGTCCTACTTAGCTTTCACCATATCAACTTTTTATTAACAATAAAAGCAATGCATTTTCAGAGTATACAGAAGGATTATTCCATAGCGCATTACACTTCTTGGTGTTCATTTTCTCCTCAAACTGTACATTTTGTATTTCTCTTTGTCCAACTTACTTCTTTTCATTATAGATAGGCCAAAGAGGGGTTACTAATAACCATAGGACAGTGGCAATACTAGCCTGTCTTGAAATGTCCTCTGCTAAAGCCATTACTCCAAAACTGTTCAATTTAGCCTCAAGCAGACTTTTAGAACAAGGACAAAAAGCAGTCACATTCTTTGCTTAAGTATCATAAGAATGATCTTTAGGCCGCTTACGAATATTCTTCCCCTATGAAACTTCTTGAGCTTGGACTCCACAATCTCATATTTTCAAATCTCCCTCAGCACTGCCTTCCATGTTCCTACTAGGATGGCCATTAAGCTCCACTTAAAGCATCCACCCTTTTTGTAGCCCAAAGTCCCAAAGCCTTCTGTATTCCTCCAAGAAGCAGTCAGACTTTTCACTGCAATACCTCACTCCTGGTACCAATTTCTGACCTAGTTTGGTTTACTATTGTTGTAACTAAATACAATGACAAGGCAAGGTGGGAAGGAAAGGGTTTGTTTGGCTTACACTTCCACATCATAGTTTAACCACTGAAGGAAGCTAGGACGGAAACTCATCAGGGCTCAAACCTGAAGGCAGAAACTGATCCCAAGGCCAGGGAAGAGTGCTCTTACTGGCTTGTTCATCATGGTTTGCTCAGCTTGCTTTTTTCTTTTTTTATAGAACCTAGGATCACCCGCCTAGGAATAGAACCATGCAGAATGCCTTGGACCCTCCCCCCAATAATCACTAAGAAAACTCCCTACAGCTAGATTTGTGGAGGCATTTTCTCAACTGAGGTTCCTTTCTTTCAGGTAAGTCTAGCTTTTGTCAAGTTGACATAAAACTATCCAGAAGACCTGATGTTTACATTTCTCCTTTCGGAGCATTCAAAATATACTAGCACATACAGGTGAAGCTTCCATAGAAGCACCAACTTGGCTTCTCCAGGGTCAATGAGGTGTGTTGGTGCTGTCTTCAGCAGTGGGGCCTTGTAGTCAGGCTGTGGAGAGAAACCTATAGTCTTAGCAACAGCCTGGATTGTTTGGAGGTTCCAACGAACCCTTTTGTCCAAAAACTCAATTAGATGTAACCCAATCCCAGGACTGGAAACTTCATTTGGTGACAAGAGATGTCTAGTTGGGGCTCTGGGTTGGGTCATTTCACTTCGATCACCTTCATACATGTGTATATTTTAGGAAGCTCCTACTGAATTAGGTTTCCATACTAACCCTCAAATGGCTATTAATTTTAGCTGTCTCCCCCATTTTTCCTAGCCTTTCCCCCAATCTTCTTTCCCCCTATTCACTTGACCCTTGAACTCCCCATTACAGCCCCTTCATCCACCCATATTTATCTATTTCCCTTTTCTAGGAAGCTCTAATGCCTCCTCCCTCCCTGCCTCTTACTCTCTATCAAACCTCTGTGATTCTATGGATCATATATGGTTATCATTGACTTCATAGCTTATATCTACATATAAGTGAATACATACTATACTTATCTTTTCTCATCTCGGTTACCTCACTCAGGAGATAACTCATTTTCTAGTTCCATCCACTTACCTCTGAATTTCATAATTTCATCTTTTAACACTTGAGTAATATTCCATTGTACAAATATTATACATTTTTTATCCATTCTTCTGTTATGGGGCATCTGAATTGATTCCAATTTCTGGCTATTACAAATAAGGCAGCAATGAACATGGTTGAGCAAGTGTCTCTGTGTTAGGATGAAGTATCCATTGGGTACATGTCCAAGAATAATATAGCTGGAACTTGAGAGAGATAAGATCCCCTTCTTCCTAAAGAACCACCACATGGATTTCCATAGGGCTTTACGAGGAAGAGTGTTCCCCTTGCTCTACATCCTTACCAGCACAAGGTGTCACTTGTTTTTAATCTTAATCATTCTGACAGGTGTAAAATGGACTCTCAAAGGAGTTTTGATTTTCATATCCCTGATGGCTAAGGATGTTGAATATTTATTTAAATGTTTCTCAGCCACTTGAGTTCCCTCTTTTGAGAATTCTCTGTTTAGATATGCACCTCATTTTTAATTGGGTTACTTATTTTCATGATACATAGTTTCTTGGGTTCTTTATATATTTTGGATATTGGGCATCTATAATATGTGGAGTTGGCAAAAATATTTCCAGTTCTGTAGGATGGTGGTTTGTCAGAATGATGGTGTCCTTTGCCATGCAGAAGCTTCTCAGGTTTATGAGGTATAACTGATTAATTGTTGATCTTAGAATCTGCAATATGGGTGTTCTGTTCAGAATGCTGTCTCCTGAGCTAATACATTTAAGGCTATTCCTCACTTTATCTTACATCATATTTAGTGTACCTGGCTTTATATTGAGGTCTCTGATACATTCAGAGCTGAGTTTTGTGTAGGGTGGTAAGTATGGGTATATTTTCACTCTTTTACCTGCAGCCATCCAGCCTTACCAACACCATTTGTTGAAGATGCTCTCCTTTCACTGTGCTTTTCTTGTTTCTTTATTTAAAAATCAGGTGCCTGTAGGTGTATGGATTCATGTCTTAGTCTTCAATTCTATTGCATTGATCAATGTGTCATTTTTGTGCCCATACCATGCAGTATTTATAGCTCTGTAGTACAATTTAAGATCAGGGTCAGTGATACCTTTAGCAGTTCTTTTATTATTCAGGATTATTGTAGCTGTCCTGGGTTTTCTGTGTCTCCATGTGGAGCTGGAAATTGTCCTTTAAAGATCTGTGAAGAACTGTGTTGGCATCAGTAGCTTCTGGAGTTCAGCTTCATTGTGAATTATGTCTGGGCCCTGTGCTCATCCGCACAAGGGAAGTAAAAGCCTTGTCATCCAGGAAGAAGCCTTGGCAGATATGGTATTGGACAAGTCATTTATGTCTTCACCCCTGGAATCTCACTAACACTAGAGAGGGATGTCTTCTGTGAAGCTGGAGAGGGCAGTGCTAGATACAAGGTAGCCTGACTCACAGGAGAAGAGACTAAGACAGAGTGATCTTCTAAACAAGCAGACACACAAAAAATACCCAGTGGTACAGCCTATTTATTCTTTAGAATGTACTGAAGAATATCCCTAACTTTATTGGAAAAAAATAGTATTATAGCATAGTCCTAAGAATATGGAAACTAAATTGGGATAATCATGTCCTAACCCATACCATTCTAATCTGCAGGTTAGGAACATCATTTCTGTGGTAAATTGCACATCATCACTTCTGTACACTGATTAACATCTGGGGAGGAGAAAGGGTAATTTGCAAAATATAAACACTCCTTGATTGTCGATTATCCTCATGCTGAGTTTAAAAGTAATAGGAGAAAGGTCAGGTCCCAGGAATAGTTTTTTTTTATTACTGTACAAAATGTACTTGGTATACAGACCAGTCCAAACCTAGTGCGGCAGAAGACCAGGACAAGAAACTCAAATGTAACAAAGTAATACTTGTTGACATGGGGATGCAAACCTCCAAACCCCTGGGTCACTGTCTCAGTAGTCACAACTCCATGCCAATTTTATCTCAAGGTGGTAGGGAACCATTGTTACACTGATTCTAAGATGCAAGTAGACTTTATTGACAGATTATGTGTACCAGGCATCTGCTAACTGACTCTCTCTGACTGAGTCTGAGCTCCTTCCTAATCCTTCTCTGACAGAAGTCAGGATAGTGAGAGCCAAATCTTATATGTAGCTCACATACCTGAAAAGTGATTAGAGCCCAATGCAAAACTAGCATTGAGAGTAGTGCTGGTGATGGTAACAAAGTGGTAACTCTTATTGTCACTGTTGGTGATGGATGAAATATTAGTTTGATAATGATGGTCTTGATAGCAATAGTGGTAATGATCATGGTGATGTGACAGTGATGGAGACGTCATGGTGGTGATGGTGCTGATGCTGTTGGTGATGGCAGCGATGGTGATGATGATGGTGGTGGTAGTGTTGGTGTTGAGGATGACAGTGATAACCATGATGATTTTAGTGATGGTGGTAATGGTACTGACGCTGTTGGTATTGGCAGTTATAGTGATGATGGTGGTGGTAGTAGTGTTGGTGCTGTGGATGATGCTGCTAACAATTATGATTGTAGTGATGATGGTGATGGTGCTGACGCCGTTAGTGTTGGGAGTGATGGTGCTGATGATGGTGGTAGTGTTGGTGTTGAGGATGACGGTGATAACAGTGATGATGGTGGTAACAATGAGTGTAGTGATGGTGATGGTGCTGATGCTGGTGGTGGTAGTGTTGATGCTGAGGATGATGGTGATAACGATGATGACTGTAGTGATGGTGATGATGGCATTGTTGGTGTTGATGAGGGAGTTTATGGTAATGGTGATAATGAGGGTAGTGGTGATAGAACTGTTCATAATGATAGTGAGGGCAATAGTAATGATTATGATGATGACTAACATCTTGACACTTTCATACCACATTTACCCCACATAGTTCTAAAGTGGTATGCCAGTTACTTTACTTGGTAGTTCCAAGACCTTGAAAGGTAGTAACCACTATTATTTTTATTTTATGCAAAAAAATTGCTATTATTATTATTTCATGCAAAGAGTTCTATAGGATTTATATTGTTTTTATCCAGAAAGCTCCAAAGTATTGGACAGGAAACAGGTAACATTAACATTAAGCACAAGCTGCCATGACACTCAGAGCCCTCAGCTACCAGCACACAGCCTCTTCTCGACACCTCTTTGGGCTGGGGTAGTTCCCCCTCTCCTGCAGCATAAACCCTGTCAAGGAGACCATTTGTTCATCTTCCCATGCTTGTCCGCTGCCATTCTCCTGCCAGGGGATGGGCAGGAATATCAGTCTCAGATGACTCTGCTGACATCTATAGAGCCAGGCTACACAAGAACAGAGAACAGGAATTAACTTGTCATGCTAGTGCAGATGCTTGGCACAGCCCAGGCCAACTATCTCCTTCCACTTCCTTTTGCTCAATTCATTTATTTTCATATTTCTTTCTCAGGAATTCTAGCATTGGCTAACAAGCCTTGGATCTCTTGGAAGTCCAGGGATGCCCCCGATCTGGGCTGAAAACAGTGTCTCCCAAGACCACAGTCGACTTGGGCAGTAAACGCAGTACATAAATTAATCGTCTGCTCTGTCTTCTGCCCAGAGGTGATTCATGGCTGAAACCAGAGATATTAGAGAAGCTGGAGACAATGGAGAAGCTGGAGACATTGGAGAAGTTGGTGCTGATGTTCAAGCAGTGATGTTCTCTCCTTTGCATAGCTCCTGAGCTCCACATGAGCAAGTGTCAGGACAAATCACAGAATCAGCTTTTGCCCCATCCTCTCACCCACCGCAGTCTGCAGAATCCATGGAAGCTTCTCTCTAGAGTATTCTGCAGCTCCGTTTTATTGACCAACTCCTAGGCCTGGCCCTATGGATATGTGTGTCGTGGGAGTAAATTTTTTCTGCAAAGCCTAAAATGTCTTCTGTCTATATAGCATCACCACATAAAAAACACAGACATACACATCTGTGCCGGTCTGCGATCACCCACCCACCCCCACCCTGTGGCACCGAAGGCTCCTTTCTACAAACACAGGCAGAGGGCTGCGTGGAACATGTCTGTGGTGCCTGGGTCACTCCAGACAACCACAGAGCAGATGGATGAAACTCCTGACAGCCCTTCCCTGGCAGGGTCCTGATCCCTGGGCTCCAGAGAAACTCTGCACGGTGGCTAGCAGGCTTCGTGGAAATGAAAACATCAATTCTCCTTCCGCCCATTTCAGTGAAGCCTGAGACTGCCTCTGATAATTAATCCTCTGGGAGAAATCGATACTACAACTGCTTGAAGAAGAAACAACCCATGGCAAAATAAACTTTCCAAAGACACTTCAGCGGCTTCTGCAGGAGCCTGGCGTCATCTGTTGCAGATATAGAAGCCACACACATGCAGCTTTCATTCTGAAAGCAGCCCCACCCCCAAAGGCAGCCACCCACAAGCCACTTTATTCAGTGAAAACACTGGTTATAAATGTGGTCTTTGTTCTCCAGGCCTTGACGAGCTGTTTTCTTTTTCCTGTGGGTACACAGAAAGAGTCTATCTCTGATAGTCAGAAACAGCCTGGAAGAGCCATGGATGTGACAGGTTTATGGATGCTGGGGGAAATTCAGATATATTCTATGGTCCTTTATAATCCCAGGACATTGTTTTATCCCTTTTGTGTGTTTTATATTTAGCAATTATTACTATTCATTTGACTCCTTCTTTTGAAAGCTGCACATTAGCCTGTGATCCCCTGTAAAGTGTCCCAGTTTCATAGGAGGCTTGAAGGAGACTTGCTGAAAACTGAACCAATCAGAGCAAACCCTGGATGACTGATCATCAAACTTTGGGGAAGAAAGTACCATGAAAACAAGGATCTCTCACAAGGCAACCTTTGAGATCCTCCACAGCCAGTTCCACCTGAACTTACGGGTTCTCTAAGGAGACAGAATGCCTCGAACGTTACCGTATGTTTGGCACCTGCCCATGTTCTCAAAATACGGTCTATAGGTATATTAACTTGATATCGACATGTTGAGGAAGGAATGATCATGGGAAAACACTAAATATCTTTCTTTTCTGTAATTAAACATTCCATTTCTCTAGAAGCAGTAACTTCATACACAAAGTAAAATTTACTACAGTTCAGTACACACTCCTCCAGAATCTGAACTGAGGTGTTCCAGGCAACCATGTTTAATGTTTTATTGCTGCTGCTGTGTGTTGGCTTGTATGTTGTTTTGGTTTGGTTTTTTGATGTTATGGCATGTGGTACTCAAGACATATATGTTGCATGTTTTAAACCAAGGCTGCAGTGACGTCCTGGGTTGCACCATAGCCAGGGTAACCTTAGAATCCTTCACATTCGACTTCTAATTAAGTTTTGGTCATTGCATCTTAAGAAATTGTTTACTGTTGCCAAATTTTTATGGCATTCAGTTATACGTGTTCCCCACTGGAGTCATGACCCACAGTTTAAGGGGGCGTCTGGATGCTCAGCCTCTTCCTCTGTAGAAAGAACCTGAAATGGAAGCAGTGATATAGCAGGCCTGGAAAATGGTACGCAAGCAGGTAAAGATTTGGATTCTTCAAAAGCAGGAACCTCCACAGCAGTGAGCAGAGTGGACACACTGCAAGCTTCTCTTTTCCCAGCCTCTCCACCCTGCCATGGAGCAAGGTGAGACTCACTAACACACACATCTATTACATGAAAGTGGAAGTAAACCTGCTTCAGAGCCGTTGAGGGAACGAAACACAAAGTACCTGGCTGGGAATTGCCCTTGAAAACCCGTTACTAGGAACAATGAATACGTGCCAATGTGAAAGGGGGAAAAAAGACACAAAAACCACAAGTTCATCTGGGTAGAGCGGGGAAAGGAGCCCTGGCTTGCAGGGGCAATCTTGTTCAAGTCTGATTCTGCCCCGCCCTGCTTCCCATTCTGCACTGTGTCCCTGCCCCAGGCGATACAAAACTTTGAGGAACTGTAGTGTTCTCGTTCACACCTCCTCCAAAAACAAAAAAGAAAGTCAAGGGCTCATTTGCACATTCTTCAAAAGCCAAGGGCCGTGCTTAGTCTGACAATGCCACAGTATTATGCCAGGTACCCTCCTCTTCCTGCCGGAACTTTGATTGACATTCAGAGAGTCAGTCCATCCGAAAGGTCTCCTGCCCCCACCCCCACAGCCCTGCCTCCGCGGAAGCCTTGTGCCTTCTCCCTGGAGCCCGGGATAGATTGAAACGGTTTTGGAATCTCCCTCCGGGGAGATGCGAGAGCTCTTCTCCTGGCAGCAGTTGGTTTTTCCCATATTGATTGCTCCTCACTCACCTGCAGCCGCAGCGCCACAGCGCCTGCATTTATTTACAACGCCGCAGCAACACCAGCTCCAATTATAATCGTTAACTTGACAAAACTGTAACCATGGGGCAGGGCGAATCTCCAGGGCTGCCCATCACTGGAGCTGTAGTCTCCTGAGAGGTGTTTTGCGGTTGGAAACAGCTGGAGAGAAGCTAGGCCAGGCATGGAGGGGCTTGTTGTGTCCGGTCCTGCTAGTGGGTCCTTGCACTGACCACTCAGAAAGCAGAGGGGAACCCTACACACAAGAAATCAGAGTAGCACAGGAGTTTGTAACGGAAATGCAAGGCCTGTCACATTGTTCAGATTGGTGCAGACACTGATGAGAACTCTAGGAATGGCAGAACAGAGGCCCTCGTGATGCTCTGCCGTGAACGTGCCTCCCACGCAGCCCTGGTTTTGTAATAACAGCACTGCATCCCATGCATGCCCTTCCTCTCTGCTTGCTCTGGACACTGCCCACGAGCCCTAGTCAGGAGACCAGTGTCAAAAGTAGGTGGATTTTGGAGCTGATGGATGGGGGCTCCTCGGATCTGCCTCAATTATCCACAAGCAAAGGCTGTTATTCTTCAGCTACAAGTGGTAGTCATGTCTGAGTGGCCCTGTTTGTGAGGCTTTGCCCTGGCTTGTCCACTTAAAAGATCATTAATCACCGCCCCAGTTTATAAATCACAGAGGCCGGCTCACCGCGCGCCATGATGAGGTTGAAGCGCCCAAGAGTACTTAGCGAATTCCCAGACCCAGCCGGGGCTCTTTCTCTCCGCCTCCAGCAGCCTGGCCATCCATCATCCTGCACCCACTGAGGCAGAAGCGCCATGACAGAAGAATGCCTGGGAGCCAAACAATATGATCGGTTAAGACGAGGGCCAGGGAGCTCTTTAAAATTTCCAACCAGTTCCTTAGCCTTTTGTGTTAGCAAAACCTATTCATTTCGGTATTTGGCAGTTCAAATTATTTCAGACAAGACCCCAAGACAAATGGCTATATGATAGAGTCACACAGGCACAGCGACAGCTAGGGGGAAAAATGGAGGTTGCTCCCGGTGAGTGATGGGTCAGGAGGCTTGGCATCTACTTGCTTGCCTCCTCTGGGAAGCACAGACCGAGGATGGCTAGTCCCTTCCAGAACTGGAGAACGCTCCTTGACTCTTCAACACATTTGCTCAGAATACTTGTGTGGAGGTTTGCAGGGCCTGGGGCCCAGATTGTTAAAGCACTTAACTGTAGCAAGCAAGAGCAAAGAAGCTAGCAGGGGTTATTTTCCTTCCTGCCTCACATTACCTACTAAGCTAGTTGTACATATTTTCCTACGTTCCCCCACACAAGGAGAAAACATAAATTGTCCATTGCCCAGAAGAAAGTGTAAGGGGATGCTTAAGTGGAGCTGACAACTCCCATTTCCCGCACTCTGGCTGAGAGTGTTTTGAACGGCTGGGAAATTGTGTTTGAAGCAATGTAATGACATGTAATAATTGCCTGTCGGCATGTCAATGAGAAGCCTAAAGAATGGCATGGTAACATATATGGGCTACCACTAGAGAGAGGTAGATGTGAGGGAAAACAAGATGGGAAGGGTTGTGTGGGTCTTTGGGTGTAGAAATCCATGGAAGCGTAATGGTAAGGACAGAGTGGAGGGGCCTGAGAAAATCTGACTGAGGAGTAGCCCTCCAGGCTCATCATCCAGCTGTCTTTCCCATCAGTTCTACGTAACTGTCTCAAGCCACCACCCCTAAGTATGGGCCACTTGGCAAGTCTGGTAACTACAATGAGAAGAGACTCACAGTCTGAGCAGAAGCGAACCCCACTAATGGTCTCCCCTCTCAGAAAATGTCCTTGTGACCCACAAGCCCGTTTTTACTGTTACCTGGACCAAACAAAGGGAAAACCTATTGCACATCTGGAAAGGGAAACACACATTTAAACCAGTCCAGCTGTTTATGCATGCCTGTCTCAAGGGAAGTGTCTACATAGCCCAGATGAAGGGCACATTCTCTCAGCCTGTCTCTCCACCTGTACTCTCCTCCAGCTCAAAAACAAACAGCATTTGGGTCTTCGCATATGCTCATCTTACTCATCTTCTTGAGAGAAAGCTCATAGAGCCGTTTGTGACCTGTCTCTGCCCTGGGACCCCCAAGCCAGCTCTTCAGCAAGACCAGTGAGCAAACCACTCACCCACAGGGTACTCATCTCACAAGGGAGCCTTGGGGACAAGCCAACTGACCCTGACACTCAGCATTATGTCCTCAACAGAAGCCAGCTTCTCTGAGGCCCTAGGAATCTGTCCTCACTCCAGAATGCACCAGCCTCAAATACAGACCCTGGCAAACCCAGAGGGGAGCTGCTCCTGACTGCCATTTTCTGAAGAGCCCTACAGCCGCTTAACTGCCTCACAGAATGGAGGTGACAGCTTGCCATGCTCAGACCTGTTCCTTGGCCAACAATGAAGGGCTCTGAGCTTCCTGTTTTAAAAATACACATAACGGCCTTTAAATGAGTGCCCAGTCATTAAATAATTAAACAATCTTCCTCTTGCTTGGAAGCCAGGCTTCATCCAATACCTTTCCAACTTTCTGTCTAACTGTGGTTGTACACAAGTGACCCAAATACTCTAGAGGACTTCCCTGGTCCTGCCCCCACCTCACGCCCATCACCATCACTGTCCTATTTCCTGTCCTACATGTTCTCTTATGTCTCTAGACTGCTTCAGAACACAGTGTGGGGAAGTTGATCCAAGAAATTACTTAATAAGTATTACCCGCACTTGTCACAGTAAAGTCACTGGAGCCTCTTTGCACCCCTGAAAGAAGTTTCTCATTGTGAGACTGCACACCTTCACTCCTATGCAAATGGTTTGTCTGAGTGATCAGCCACCATAAAGTTTAGACAGCTGTTTCATGGTCTGCTGGCTCCTGAGTCCCCTGAGACCTCTTGAGGTCAGTTGAAGTCCAGGCTTTCTAAGGTATGGGTGGAATGCTTGCCCCTACATCACATGACTACAGGCTGCTGGCATTGGATCTGCTGTCGTCACTCAGGGGTGTCCTCCTATCCTGGGAGGGGTTGTGGTTCCTCACTACATGGTGTCCTTCTACACAAACACTCCATTAACTTCTCAAGGAAACTTCACGTTGCCACTAAACTTAAGCATGTTTCCTGCACTGTGATGCACACTGCCTGGAGGAGACGCAACATGATTAAAGGAGGGACCTCTGGGGGTCGGGGATTACTGGGCTTGCCAGGAGTCTGTCCATCAACTATAGAATTAGTTTTTACACAGAACACCAGTCATACCTGAGTCTAGACAGATCCCATGAGACATGTGGCTCTAGACTCTGCTTTCCTGGCAGCCTGAAGGAAACTGGACAGACTCGTCACCATGACAAAACCATCTCCAAAGCAAGCCCCTCTTCGAGGGACTGACAGATCACAAGAGATATCTAGGAATGCTGTTGGGTGATTCTCTTCAGCAGTCTAAGGACTACATGAGAAGCAGGTTTGGAGACAGTCATTAAATGCTGTATGTGTGAAGTACCTGGGAATCATGAGAGGACCATGTCATAGGTGGTGGTCTCGGAGGGCACAAGACCATGAACAAGAACATGTGAGGGTACCGCACTATAAATGAGAGAGCGATCATAGGAGGATACAGTGCCAAGGACTGGAGTCTGAAAGAGGTAGTGATAGGAGGACCCTGGATGAAAAGTAAAACTATTGGCAAAGTGAGATAGTCACAGGTAGATCCTAAGCCTCTGCCCCGTGGGACTTGCTGATCAGGTTAGCCTGCGCATGTGTACTCACATGTGAGTGCATGTGTGTGGATGTGGATGTGAACATGCCCAAGTATGAGTGTGCTACATAGACCACATGTAAAGTAGATTATATGAACATGGATGTGAATGGGAGTATTCGTGAATATGTGAGTACGTGTGCATGTGAGTGCATGTGCGTGCATGTGGTATACATGACTGCAAGTGTGTGGGGAAGTACATTCATGCAAAGTGTAACTGCATTAGTTGCATGCTGTATGTAGGTGGGAATGTTAGAATGTCTGTGTGTATAAATGTAGTTGTGAGCATATCTACACAGAGTGAGTGTTGTGGGATGTTTGCACACTGTGTGAAGATATATTACTGTATGGGTTTAATAAAAAGCTGAATGGCTAATAGCTAGGCAGGCGGTATAGGAGGGAATTCTGGGGAGAGAAAGGAAGAAGAGGAGGAATCTAGGTGCATGAAATATACTGGGAGACATGGAGAGGAAACAAGAGTTGCAAAATGGAAGAGAGGTAACACCACGTGATAAAACACAGATTAATATAAATGGGCTAATTTAGGTTATAAGAGCTAGTTAGGAACAAGCCTAAGCTATAGGCCAAGCTTTCATAATTAAAAGAAGTCTCTGCCTCATTGTTTGGGAGTTGGCTGGTGGAACAGAAAAAGCTCATTACGAGTGTACACCTGTGTGGGAATATGAACCTTGTGTATGTGTGTGTATCCACTTATGCAAAATGCAAAACATCTTTTTCTCTACAGCTTTCACCATGGAGAGTGCCCCTAAACTTCCTAAGTACACCCAGCGTAACTAGAGTGGGAGCTTAGGAGAGCCAGGAGCAGAGCTGGATCCAAAGACTGTTCGTGTAACTAAGAGCACATTGGATTGTTTATATTTGAAGCCTGTGATCCCCATTTGGAGTCAGCATAGGCCTCTCATGCTCCCAATGGGCCAGGAAAAGGAGAATGTGGTTGGTTTTTTTTTAATCTGATGCTCCCTGGCCAGGAACTTCAATAGCTCACTGTGAGCTTCCAGATCTTCCTACAGCAAAAGCAAGTGACCCCAGTCACAGGTACGATGTGACTGTGTTGTGACAAATAGGTGGGTCCAAGTCCTTACAGCCTAAAAACTCTCTGTACCTTTAGAAAATACCCTAAAGACCCAAGTTCATGGAGTCTGAGTTCTCCAGCTAAAGTCAGACAAAGGATTCCTGCCTCAGACTCAGTCAAGACTCACACACATACTTATGCAAAATATGCACAAGTACACACACTCAGGGTATATACACACTTACATACATACCTTTACTGCAATGTACAGTCTCATGTACATGCACCCATTTGCATACATGCACACACGAAATCACATGTTCAAGTACACAGGAGCATTCTCCATCCCACATCCACCACCTTTGAAGAATTAGTTGAAATAAATTTTCTCTTGTTTTTATTTTCATTGGCACTTGATGGCTTTATGGTATTATATTATCATTGGGTATACTTTTGTGAAAAATTATAGACCAAGGAGAAGCAATTATGTATAGAGTATGAATTATGAAATTATTAAGTAAATTTCATAGGCGTTAATTACAGGGACGCATGGTAAGCTTACCTTCCTTTTGTTCATTGGAGGGTAGACAGCTGTGTGCATGCTCTTTCTGGTTTTATGAGAAATTTTAGGTATTTTACCCAGTCCCTTAGTTTATTACCACATCAGGAAAGGTCTTTGCTTGGGAATTGAACTCAGGACCTCTGGAAGAGCAGCCAGTGCTCTTAACCACTGAGCCATCGCTCCAGCCCCAAGGAAAGAAAGGTCTTTGCTAGTGAAGATTCAGGAGTAGAGGAACTGGCAGATTCTTCTGTCCTGCTGAACAGCAAGAGTCCTGGCTTGGGAAAGGGTGCTATTGACTTTCTCTCCCAGCAACTCAAGGGCAAACTGTTCAGCATTCTTCCTGGCCTACCTCCTGATCTTTGGAAACTACCAACCCTTGATTGATGTCAGAACAAAGTGTGCATTCTCTAGTGTTGTGTACTTAACAAATGGTCTAGGTTTTAGACTCTTATAGGCTTCTGTGAGTTCCTTAGCTCACAGAGGGAATATGGTACTAAAAATGCCTCAACACGCACACACACACACACACACACACACACACACAAACAGCCAACCCAACAAACACACTCATGAAGACTCAACCTAACAGAACCACACATATATGATCAATTTAACAGGCACACACATGAATGGACAAACCAACTGACACAGGCATGAAAGATCCATCTGACAGACTCATACATCAACAGGATGAATGGTAAGCCAAACAGACAGAGGCATGGGAAGTCAAGACACATGCACATGTATGAGAGATCAACACAATAGATACACACATGAAAAGTCAACTCCACATACTAATACATGTGAGTTTCAATCCAAAATGAATGTACATAGACAGTCAGACCAAAAGACACACATATGAACAAGCAACCTAGCAGAAACATACCTGAATAATCATAGCCATAGGCATATGCATGGACAGTCAAATCAACAAACACACATGTGAGTTGTTGACCCAATATAGATCCAATAGGCACACTCATGAACAGTCAGCCCAACACACACACACACACACACACACACAAATACTAGAGACAACAGGTCCACATATGAACAGTCCAATGCAACAGGAACATGTGTGAAGTCAACCCAAAACACACACACAGACAATCAAGTCAACAGACATATTGAGTCATGACAGACACATGCATGATCAGTAGTTGATACAACCCGTAGGAAAGTATCTAGAACTTGGGGGAAAAAAAAACAGTCACCAAAACACCAGCCACTGCTAGAGACTGGAAGGAGTCAATGATGTCTAGTATGTAGAACAGGCTTGTAGTCACCACATGCTGAGAGTCCATCCACTGTGAGTTGACCCTTAGAATCTGCAGGGAGACTCTCATGGGATGATAGGCCAACAGGTTATAATAACCAGCAAACAGATAAGCAACACATAGCCTGAGGAAGTGGGAAGAGAGAAGCTAGCAGACAGTCAGGAAAGTCCCTCTGAGCATGAGTCAGAGGTCAGTCTGGGGCAAAAACATTCCAGGCAGGTGGGATAGAGCTGAAAGGTGTGCCCCAGAAGGGCAGACAAGACCAGAGCTGGAGGAGGAACAGAAAGGATGGGTTTACAGATCAAGGTCAGACTGGAAATTCTCTCTGTTGCAATGAAGGGGTCAATGACAGGGTAATGATGTCTGTGTGTTAATACCCACCTGGCTGTCGCTCAGAAAACAGAAGAAAAAACATTCCCCAGGGCCCATCTGGAACCCATATGGCTGCACCTTGCCAAGAGATCACCAATAGATTTTCAGTGAAGCTGGTGGGACTTACCAATGGGAGTGTGTGCGACAACAGAATCTCTCAAAGGACAGCTGAGACAGATCAGAAAAGTCAAGGTCACTTAAGTGTCTGTAGCCAGTTCTGGGGATACATCAGCAGAACTCCTCCAGGCCTGAACATTCCTGTCCCTGATGTGTACACTACCAAGGCTAGGAATCTCAGTGACATCATCTTGAGTACAAGACAGATAGACCCTGAGTGCGAGACCCAATGTTGTCAATCCATCCTATTGGTGTCTCCCGGAGCTGGTTGTAGTGTTGATACTTGATCAAGGATGACTGAGTCTCTCCTGGGGTTTTCCTGGTCAGACATTAACTTGTGTGTCTGGAGATTCAACCACTCTTTTTTTTCCATTTCTATGTAATAATTAATTGGGGTTTATCATGACCACTTAATAAAATGGAATCTGGCTCATACCCATGGACCAGGTAAAGAAAAGTCTATTCCACACCAGTCTGACCTCTTTCTCGGGTATAAAGACAAACACCCACAGAAAAGGCTCCCATCTTTCCCCAACTCTGCCTGTCCTTTCTGTGCTAACTATTGGACCAATCATCTCCAAACTTTCCAGAAGTGCAGTTGCCCCTCTATGGAAGGACCAGGGTTCGCAGCTCCATATGGCCTCAATCTCATATTGTTTCCATTTCAAGGGACAGAATGCTCATTTTAAAGTAAGCAAAGAATCTCTAAGCACTAGGCAGTTTATTCCGGTCTCTGGCCAAAGGCAAAGAAACATTAGGAGGAGCAGAAACGCATTACCCTGGTGTAACAGGAAATCAAATCTGAAAACAAAGAGCTGTAAAAAGAAAAAAGAAAAAGAAATCCTGCAAATAGTTCACTTCCAATTTAAATTACAAAAGCAATAATTTCCCATTTAAAATAACTATTCAGAAAAAACAGAATGGACAGAAACAAATTAGAAAATATCTATAAATAAATGTAAAATAAATATAAGAATTGTATTTTCAATACCATTAGGAGTCTTTGTAAAGACATAGGAGACTGTGAGAATAAACAGCAGCGTGAGGTTATCAGTGCCACTCAAATGCTCCTAAGTTTTCAATGTGTCCCTCCCTTAGATAACTACAGACCTTTTGACTTTGGCTGGCAGTAAGACAGTTTGTACGGCTCTAAAGATCTCCCAGAAATATAAATATTTTTACACTGGAAAGCTCTGAATAAAAAGGAATTTAGAGGAGGTAGCAGCTTTCTTGTTTTAGGATACAAGCCATGAACTCAGCATAAAACAAAGACCCCAGAGTAGAAGCTCAAATGCAGATAATTAGTGGAGAAAGTTAGGCCACATGACCAGGTGTAAGCTCAGTAATCCCAAGAGTGTTGAGATGACCTGCCTACTAAGTGGATGAGTGACCAGGCTATGTCATGCCTTACAACCAAAATCTCTGATGCAGTGGTGACTTAAACACAGGAATATTAACTATAAACAGCAGAGTTGTAGGTAGAAAAGGAGCAACCAGCCCTTCTGTGTGGAGGTTTTGTAGATACAACATGGGCAGCCATCAAAAAGGAGCTGGACATTCTGAACTTACAATCACAGAAACACAAATATAGCAAAACATTAAAGAAACTGTCAGGCAAGCTGCCCAGATCGCCTGCAGCATGGCTTCATAAAGGTTCCTGGCCCTTGCTGGATTGGGCTTAAGGCTTGAGTACTGGCCAGAGAGACCACTGCTCAGAGGAGTGGCAAGTGAGTATGTTTGGTTTACATTCCGAGAGACACCAGCCTTCCAACCATGGTGCAAGGATTCTCACATTTCCCATCAACAGACTGTTTCTGTCTCTCTCCCACAGCGGGTTCCAGGAGAAGAGGACAGAATTCTGATAACCTTTAGGTCATAGTGTGTTGAAGAGCAGAGATCTGAAAGACACACTATCTGTCAAACTAGATGCCCCTCAACCAAACAATGTATAAAGAAAATGTGGTACATATATACAATGGATAACTATGCAGTGGTAAAAAATAATGACATCTTGAAATTTTCAAGCAAATGGATGGATCTAGAAAAAAAACATAATGAGTGAGGTAACCCAGACCCAGAAAGACAATTATAATATGTACTCACCCACAAATGGCATTTAGACATAAAGCAAAGAAAAACTAGCCTACAATTCACAACCCCAGAGAACTTAGAGAACAAAGACGACCCTAAGAGAGACATACATGGATTGACTTAGGAAGGAGAAAAAGACAAGATCTCCTGATTAAACTGGGAATGTGGGGGTCACAGGAGAGGGTGGAAGGGGAGAAGAGAGGAAGGGAGGGGAGCAGAGAAAAATGTATAGCTCAATAAAAACAAACAATATTCTTTTTGAGCTACATTTGCCAGAAGGTCCCACTAACACATCCTCCAGGTATATGGATGGTCTGCTGGGGGAAACAGAGTCACCCTGTGGCTACGACTGGAGTAAAGTACCAATCCATCAAGAGACCAAGGTAGAGCATCAGACAACTGTCACTAAGCCAAAACACAAATTCAGTGCAGGTGAGACAGGTAACCCATTCTAACACCCTAAGAGGAAGGATGGAGCCAGCAAGGTGGACAAGCCTGAAAACCTGAGTTTGACCCCTGGGTAGGAAGTGAGAATCAGCTCCTTCGTGCTGTCCTCTGGCCTCCATTCACGCATCATGGAAGGTACTCATACATTCACACACAAATAAATAAATCTAAGTAAACAAACTGAAAGTAATTTATAAAGAAGATAAATGAGAGGATGGGAGGGTGAAAGGATGCATGGGTGGATGAGTGGAAGGAGGGAGAACATGAAGAAAGACATATACACATAAAATACGTATTAATGAAGTATAGCTACCTACGCACAGAGCAAACAAAGGCTGTGTTCTGAGGACGGTATTTCCAGATCATCGCTGAGAAGATTGGAAGAGCAGGAGAGAACTGACTTCAGACTTTAATGTCTCCTGACTGCTCTCCAAACTTGCCCTCTTTTATCTGCCAGAAGAACAAGAAAGTGAGGGTCCCTCTCCTCCTTAGGCCTGGGGGAGAGTCAAACAAAGGCCCCTTTCTCTTCCCCAAGTCTCTGCTATTACAGAAAACCATCACTTCCCTTCTCCTGAAGCCACTTTCTGGTCTTACCTGCTTTCCCCAAAGAGACTCATTGTGAAGCCACCAGCCTTGGGTCCTCTCGATCCAGATATCTAAGCAGTATGGACTTCAGACCAAGTCTGGGGGGGCTCAGCAGGAGAAAATGGAGCACCTGATTATCCTTTTCTTGTTTGAATTCATTGGCAATTTAGATAAGCATCTTTGTCACATAGTTCTGGGAAAGCTATGGGCTTTTCCCCTGCACAGTATCCAGCCTGATGGCACCACTGGCTGTGGATGCCACACATTCCTGGTCCCTCTTCCTGTTCTTTCTGGAAAGTCTGTTACCTGCTGTCCCTGAGGCTTCTAAGCCTCAAGTCACCAAACACTGATGGCTTCTAAGTAGCTCTCTCCCCTGGTTTGATCATTTGAGTCCTGCCAGCAGGTGCATGACTTCTGCAATGTAACCCAGGTTAATAGAGTCCTGATACTCATGCTATCTATCATCCCCTGGTCCCTCCCACTTCCTGATAGAATACCACTCTCAGCTGCAGACAACCCGCCCAAAGGTGAGAATTAATATTTCAAGAACAATTGATGATAATTCCATGATAACTTTATTGGTTGAGCTCTGTGGGAAGACATGATATGATCCAGGTCTGTAGAGTATAAGATGTGCTGTGTCAGGCATTTAGGAGTGTTGAAGGGACTTCCTTTCTCCTACACACAGTCTGTGCTCATCACCCCCACTGAGTGGCTCTGGGCTCTCTTCCAGAAAGAAGCAGGCTTCCATGTCTGGGAACCTCCTGTTATGGTATTCTGGAGTTATCTCCCACTCTGATCTGGTCCCAGAGGCTTGAGTGTAATCATGTGAGATCGCTAAGCATAACCCATGGCTATATATAAGCTGGCACTCAGTAGCACACGCACACAGAAAACCCTGCACCCTACCGTGCCTGGAACACTTTCCGCCTGGCATAGGAGTAAAAGCTGACCATCCAGGAAAACTGGTTGTCTTAGCTACTCTGCCATTGCTGTGATGAAATAAAATGACCAAAACAACTCTTAAAGGAAGCATTTAATCATGGGCTTGCTTGCAGTTGTAGAGGGCCAGTCTACGATTATCATGGTGGGCAGCGTGGCAGCAGGCAGGCAGACATGGCCCTGGAGCAATAGCGAAGAGCTCACGTCTGAGCCACAAGTTACAGGCAGAAAAAGAGTGAGATGGGTCTGACATGGGTTTTTGAAACCTCAAAACCCATCCCCAGCGACACCCCTCCTCCAACAAGGCCACACTTCTTCCATCCAACAAGGTCACACTTCCTCCAACAAGATCATCCCTCCTTATCCTTTCCAAACAATTCTACAAACTGGGGACAGAGCACTCAATCATAGGAGTCTGCAGGAGCTGTTCTCACTAAGTAAATCACTCTAGCAACAGAGCTCCTCTAGGAAAAGACCTCTTTGCTCCCCCACCCTAGGAAGGGGCCCCTCTATGAGAGGCAAGCTGCTTTAAGCACTTTCCTTCAGAACTTTTACTTAACTGAGTTGTGATTGAGAGGCCAAAAGGAAAACTGAGGGGGGCAGAAGTAACAAAGATCTGGAAAAACCTGGTGTGAGAGATGCAGCTTTGACCCTTTCTTCAGACTCCATTTTGAACCTTAGTCTCAAACCGAGCAAGAAAAGGGATCCGCCACCAGTGACATGCAGACATCTGACTGTCCCTTTTCTGTAATTCAGAAGATGCCTGTTTCTTATATTTTCAGTTGTGAGCCTAGCCTTTAATGGCTGAGCCATCTCTCCAGCTATAAGAACCCAGAAATACCACTCTTGGACATATAACCAAAGGATGGTCAATCGTACTACAAGGACATTTGTTAAACTATGTTTGTAGCAGCATTATTTGTAAGAGCCAGAACCTGGAAACAATCTAGATGCCCTTCAAGCAAAGAATGGATAAAGAAAATGTGGTACATTTACACAATGAAGTACTCCTCGGAAGAAAAAAAAAGAAAAGGAAAAGAAAAGAAAGAAAGAAAGAAAGAAAGAAAGAAAGAAAGAAAGAANTAGAGAAGCTAAGTAACAAGGTGAACCCTAAGAGAAACATATATAGATCCCCCTAAGAAGGGAAAATAGACAAGATCTCTTGACAAAATCAGGAGTATGGAGATGGGGGTAGAAGGGACGGTGGGAGGGAAGGAGGAGGAAAGAAGGGGAAAGGTGAGAAAAACTTGAGGGAATGGAATAGTCGAGATGGGGGAAGGACAGAGAGACTAAGAACAAGGAAAGAGATATTTTAATTGAGTGAGCCATTATGGGACTAGCAAGAAACCTGGCCCTAGAGAAATTCCCAGGTACCTACAAGGATGACCCCAGCTGAGACCCTAAGCAATAGTGGAGAGGGGGCCTGAACTGGCCTTGTCCTGTAGTCAGATTGAGGACTATCTTAAATGTCACCATAGAACTTTCATCCAGCAACTGATGGAGACAGGGGCAGAGACCCGCAGTAGAGCGCTGGGCCTAGCTCCCAAAGTCCAGTAGAAGAGTGACAGGAGTGAGAATATGAGCAAAGAGGTCAAGGACACATCCCTGAAACAGCTTACCTGAGCTAATGAGAGTTCACCAACTCCATCTGGACGGGGAACAAACCATCATTGGACCAAGCTAGACCCTCTGAATGTGGGTGGCAGTTGTATGGTTGGGGCAGATACTGGCAGTGACACCAGGATTTGTCCCTGCTGGTTGTACTGGCTTTTTGGAATTCATTCTCCTTGGATGGATACCTTACTCAACCTGGATATAGTGGGGAGGGCCTTGGTCCTTCCTCAAAGCAATGTGCCTTACCCTCTCTGGGGAGTGGATGGGGGGTGAAGAGAATGGGAGGAGGGGAGGGAGTGGGAACTGGGATTGGTATGTAAAACGAAAAAAGATAGTTTTTTTAAGAAAAATAAAATAAAGTGAGAAAAAAAAGAAGATGCCTGCTTCTCCACTGCTCCTTGGCTCATCCTGACTGCTGCCCTACCAGCCAGCCTAGTCTAAGGCCAGCACCAGTTTCTGAGGGAAAGTGCATTTATGGGCATAAAGCATAAGAACCACGGCATGGCTTTGACGCTTCCGGCATGCTTAATGGTTGGGGAAACACAGGAAATGGTGGGTTTAGATATCTCGTTCAAGCCTAGGCCAGGAATCAGAAGGACTGCAGGACTGAAATCAAGTCTTCTGTAACTAGAAGTGGACACTTCTCAAAAAACAAGCTGTAATCCTTCAAACGGAAGAATCATAGCCCAGTTGAACTCAGGAAGTTGCAAAGATCTTGTGTGAAGACATTGACTGGGAAGGACCTAATAAAGGGACCCTGATTCTCTGCGGGGTGAGTTGCACACAGGAGGGTCAAAAGGTTGAGGGCAAGGGTGCTGCGTGGGAGGGTATTCAAGGTTACAGACCTCCATCTTTAACCAACTTATTCTGCTACCAGGCTGGCCAATGTCTGGTCACTAAGGGAACTTGAGAGGAGACATGTGATTAACCCTGCTGGGTCTCCCCACTCCTAAATGGACACAGTGATGACCTGCCAATGGTGGAAGGAGACTTCTGAAGGCCATGGCATGACTGATGATCAAGTCCTATATGCAGTTGATGTGGGGAACATTACTACAGACAGAGTACCAAATGACCAATGGCCACTGTCCCTATGATCCCCTACTTTTGTGTGTTGACTACTAGTGGCTCATTTGGGTAAAGTTTGAGAAGTAGTACCCAAGGCCAACTGATGCTGTAAGGACTTCCTTAGCAGAGAGGGATGAGCAGCTCTCACCAGGGCCTTGAAGACAAACACGTGTGATGATATTGTGAGGGTCTGGGCAGCTGGTAAGCAGAAGACTTCAGGTTCCCTAGGAATTAAGCAATGAAAAAGACCAGCATCTCAGTGTTACAGTTGCTAGTGGCCGGATTCTACCAGCAGCCATGTACTGGAGGGGAGACTTGTACTCCAGAGATGAATATATAACAGCTGACTGGGCTCTGAGGAGAGACCACAGCCATTCAGCATTCACTCCTGACCCATCTGAGACAGTGAACGATGGATATTCATGGCTAGGTCATTTATAAGATGATAGTTAGAGCTACACTGGTCAGCTCATGTTACAACAGGTATGTATATCAAGCTGTGTAACATGCAAGACATTCAGTATACAGGGGAGATGCAGAGAAAAATGCATAACGAAACAAGAGAAGTCATTTAGCCCAAAAAACTCCACCATTCTACCCCCCATCCCCACCCCGCTCCCAATAATGTATTCCATTATCCCAAGTTCTGGGCTTGCATATGGAAAAGAAAGAAGTCCTTCCTTGTAGGAGAAATGTGAGCGTGTTAAAGGCTGAGGAGGGGTCTTTTTCTGGGTCACCCAGGTCTGGCATGACATAAGTCAGAGACACAGAGAGCCTGGGACAGAGCCTCATGGAATAGAAAGTCCATTCCCATAAGACAACTGCTAGAGTGATTACCCTGAAGCTCAGGCACACCTGCGTGGTTGGCCCACACCTCGATTGTACCATTCAGTGTTCGGAGCCATGCATAACAGAAAAGGGCTGATAAGCCTCACAGTGTGTGTTATCTGACAGCATTGCATTCTGGAAGCCAGCATGGTCCCACCATCTGGTACCCCACAGTTTGGAGGCACTAAATTCTTTAGGACTTTTCTTCCATTCTCTATAGTCCTCATAGTGGTAGGAAAAGCAAAGCCCAGAGCACACTGCCCATGCCAAGTACACACTTGGAAAAAGTAGATCACTGTCATCACACAGGCAATCCAGCCCACAGACTACAATTGGGAAAGAACATGGGTTCCATGTGCCCCAAGTTCAGGACCAGCAGGGACTTGGTAGCAGCGGTACTGGGGAGAGAAAGGAGGAGCAGGAAGACTCTTTCCTCAACCAGCAATGTCACTCCACAGGGAAATCAAACCGTTGCTTCAAATGTCCCTGTTTGCGCTCATGAGGAGGGAGGCTCCTGTCTGTATACTATATTGCTGTGATTTTGCTTTTCAAATCAGAAAGATGAGAATAAATAATCGTCTTCGAGATGGACATGACTCCCAAACTGATTCATTTTCCAGCGTGTATAGCTTCCCACTCAATTGTCTTAAACCATACCCCGCACTGCTCCACTTCATGATTCTGACAACGGGGTATAAACCACCCAACATCTTTCAGTTGACATCTATCTGTTTAATAGTTTAAACTCTATTGCTTTCTTAATGTTCTCATAATGCACTATTCATTTTGCTGCTACATCTCAGGAAAAAAATCTAATCTTGATCTCCTACGCCCCATTTTTCTTAACTCTTTAATAATAATCGGGCAGTGGCGTATCGGGGTGGAAATTGCCTCTGAGGAAAGCTGTAATAAATAGATGTCAGACACATTACACAGGATTTGCTTACTTTTGATTTAAAAAGACAACACCGAAGCTAAAAACTTAAAGCTCAGAGTGCGCCTCTCACGCTTCCAGAGCTGCTGACTCAACGCTATTGAAGGGAGGTAGAGACCTCCTTCCCCACCCCCCTCAGCGCGCATCACCACCATCCACCTCCTAAGCAGCACCTTGCACATCCCTGTGCAAAGCCCAGTGCTTGGAGAATATTGGCTGCAGGGGCTGGAAGGCTTGTTCCTTGGGAAAATGGCATCGGTGAGACTTAATTGAGTTTCTAAGGGCACAGTTGGAGCCATCACAGCTCCAGTGGGGTCAACGGCACCAGGGCACTGCCAAACAGGGCCAGTCTTTCCCTCAGTCCACACTCTTCCTTGCAAGAAGGGCTTTGCAGTGATGTATTGATAGGTCCCAGCGCCCTGGCCATAGAGGAGTCAGATCACCTGCTTCCACTGTGAATCCATGCTCCAGGTGTCTTAGATGAACCGCGACCTGCTGGTCTTTTATTCCTGGCCCAGGCCATGATGGACAGATTTGGAAGAAACAATGTATCATCTCCCTGGTTTGTTTCTGGCTCGGCGTTCTAGCTGCCCTTCCTGGAAGGTCGTCAGAAGCCTTCCTTCATGTTTGTGCGTGGACATCCTCAGGGGAAGGGAGGCAGCTAACAGGAAGCAGGCAAGGCTGCGAGATGGGAGCAACAGAAGTTCCGTGTCTGCCATTCCCATCTTGGATCCCCAGCCATCAGCTACACTTAATGTTTTTAGTGACAGTCCATACAGAGTTCTGTCCCTGTCTGCTATGCTATGACAACTATACCACTGTCCCTACAGCCTGTCCTCTTCTGTCTGCATATTGCCTGGACTCCATACAACAGCTTTGGCCCTGTGTCCTGAGATTGGCCGTGTGTGTGTGTGTGTGTGTGTGTGTGTGTGTGTGTGTGTGGTACATGCACAGATACATACAGTGAGGGATCAGAATACATTTCTCAAGGGAAAAAGGTAATTAAAGGAAAGTATGAGAAAGGAAAGAGACAGAAAGACAGAGGGAAGAAAAAAAGGTTCTAACACAGAGCCCGAGAGAACTGTGGGTTCATTCCAGAGCAAGCACAGACGCAGCCTAGCTTGGTCACTAATCCACTGAGTACAAACAGCCCTCTGAACCGTCTGCCCAGCCTCCGTGAATGAGGATACAGCTTGAACATGACCACAAATGGAGGATAAGTAACTGTGGGTGCTGACGATTAAACTGTGGATGTGGGCTGGGACTGGGTAAATCCCAAGCTTCTTTCTGCGTCGAGGACGTCTCTAGGCTGCAAGGTTTCCAATGAGACTAAGATGGTGTTTATTCTCTACCCAGAGCCCTGGGGCAGCATCCGATGAACCACCAAGGGAGTCAAGCCGAAGCAGACACAGTGGCACACACCCGTGAGCCTAGAGGCTGAGGCAGGAGAAGCACTTAGAAGGTAGTCTAGAGAGATCCTACTGGAAAGAAGAAGGGGGGAGTGGAGG
>LOEQ01003566.1:142417-153088 GCA_001685075.1 Bramus lutescens | reverse complement strand
AGAGGTGGGACGGGATTGGAGGGCCGGGGGTGGGTCCCTGAGCCTCTGCTCGGTGTCTGCGTCCCCTCGCTCAGCTCTGAGTTCCCAAGTTACAACGCCTTGCGCGCTGTAGGGGCTTCGTATTCTTGTCTGTCTGCTGGAGCTCCGGTGGGGGTGTCCGAAGTGAGGAGGTGGCTCCAGCGCTGCCAGAACGGAGGGACGTGAGGCTAGTGGGGATAGCTCTCTTCGCTTTTTGGACCTTGCGTGATAAATAACCCGTGGAAAACCCACAAGGGGCAGCCTCCCCAGCGTCTGCGTTTTCAGGAGTTGACCTGTCCCCCACTAGTTATGAACTTCCAGCACTACAGGAGTGCTAAGGGCTGATTGATTAATTTCAGTCAATTTCCATGTCAATTTCTAGGTGGCTCAGCAAAATTTTGAACACTAGCAATGGAAGATTTGATGTTTGCCTGCAGCAACTTCCTCGACCCATAAGTCCTGCAGCCTTCCATCCTTTTGTGCTTATAAAGGCTTCCGGGCTTCTCTATCCAGAGTTGTTCTGTGTTGGTTGGCTATGGGGAGCACCCTGGGCTGCCATCGCTCTATTCCCAGAGACCCCTCAGACCTGTCACATAACCGTAAATTCAGTGCAGCTTGCAACTTCAGCAACATCCTGGTCAATCAGGAGCGGCTAAACATCAACACCGCCACTGAGGAGGAACTGATGACCCTGCCTGGGGTGACACGTGCAGTGGCCAGAAGCATCGTGGAGTACCGAGAATATATCGGCGGCTACAAGAAGGTGGAGGATCTAGCCCTGGTCAGCGGTGTAGGGGCCACCAAACTGGAACAGGTCAAGTTTGAGATCTGTGTGAGCAGCAAGGGTAACTCCGCGCAGCACTCTCCCAGTTCCCTGANCGGGACCTGCTGGCTGAGCAGCTGCCTCATCACCTGGCCACCACGGTGCCCCTCACGCCGCGAGTCAATATCAACACAGCCACCCTAGCTCAGCTCATGAGTGTCCGAGGCCTCACGGAGAAGATGGCTGTCGGCATCGTGGACTACCGCCGTGAACATGGTCCTTTTCGCAGTGTGGAGGACCTGGTGAAGATGGACGGAATCAATGCAGCCTTCCTGGACAGAATCAGACACCAGGTGTTCGCAGAGAGGTCCAGGCCCCCATCTACCCACACCAATGGTGGTCTTACCTTTACTGCCAAGCCTCATCCCAGTCCCACCTCTCTGAGCCTGCAGAGTGAAGACTTGGACCTGCCACCTGGGGGGCCCACACAGATTATCTCCATGAGGCCTTCTGTGGAAGCCTTTGGAGGGATGAGGGATGGGAGGCCTGTGTTTAGGTTGGCCACCTGGAACTTGCAGGGCTGCTCTGTGGAGAAGGCCAACAACCCTGGCGTCAGAGAGGTGGTGTGCATGACGCTTCTGGAAAACAGGTGAGGATAGGAACCACCAAGGGTGCTGGAAGTGAAGACAGCTGATATGGCCTAATCCCAGGGTACAAATGAGTGGATCCTTTGGGGGCAAGGGAGGGGGAAGAGCCTTTAATCCGTGCTCCTAAGGTCCCGGCCAGTATTCTCACCTAGAGCTGATTGCTGTGCAGTGGACCCCTCCTCAGTAGAGGCTGTGTGGGTCCTGGGCTCTGCTTTGGAAGTTTTGGCTCACAGGGCTTCACAGAGTTTAAACTTAGCCAGGGACTTGAGAACTGAGGTATAGTTTTGCATGTAAGAAAAATCTGAGTTTTTAAAAGTTCTATGACTGGGAAGGAAAGTCATGTTTTCTCATTAAATATACGTATTTGCATGCAGAGGATCATCGTGTTTGCAAACACAGATGCTGTCTTCGCCAGGGTGCTGGGAACAAAGCACCTAGCACCTCCCTTTCCTTGTTGAACCTGAACTTGGCTTTTCGCATGCTCCTTCTCCTGTCTCGTATCCAGAAAAGGCCAGTTCGGGTGTGGATACTGGGCAGATTGTTCCTTCTGAGCTAAAGGAGAAAAAGCTGGCAGATCAGGCCAGCCGCAGAGACTGTTTCAATAGTCACACAGTCACTGTCTGTTAGGAACATCTGCTAACTCCCCACACAGAACAATACATCATGGTATGTATAGTTCTCCTAATAACTCCTGCTATTTGTAAAACAGCATGCAGTGTGATCCCATTAGCTCCTTTCTGGGTCAGGAATCCTGAGGTCCCGATCTGCAGGGATCTGGGATGCAGTAGGTGCTTCCCTGCTGCCTTCCTGGGGGGGTTGATAGCTTGGCAAAGTGGCAGCTTGGTGTCTGGAGGTGAGACGTGAACTCTCAGTGGGAAATCAGTGTATTGGGGCAGGTCACCAGGACAAGTTAGTGAGGGGAAAAGCAGGTCACAGCATTCTCTTGGCATCATCTCTTGGCACAGTCTCATCACCGATCCTCCGTGCAGTCCTCAGGATTAGGACCAGGAGACCACTGAGTGCTGTTCCCCCTTTTGTGTTGACTGTTTGTCACCCCAACTCATTCATTCTGCAAACTCATCTTGTTCACAGCCCCATCAGGACCAGGACGGGATTGGCAATAGTGTCCCTCGCAGCTGCCTGGGGGGGACAGTGGCCAGCAGCACAGTGGCTTCATTCCCATCGGGGGCTTTCATAAGGCCCAGTGTGAAGTAAAGAGAGGAAAGAATCAGGATCTGAAGTCTCTCGGTAGGGACAGCACCCTGGGCAGTCCTTGTCCATTTATTTCATCAGTGTTCTCTGGAGTGTGGCCCCTGGACCATTGCCTAGGAAGCCCTGGGTGTCAGGTTTCACCACACCCCCAGGTGCTTCTGGTGTAGTTTGAGAAGCACTGTATTCTGGGCCATCTCTGTGCTTCTGAGTTTCTCTTTAAAGACCATCCCCAGGTACTGGCATTTGTGTTATGATTTTGTGTTGAGCATTTCCGTGACTTTGTCCCCGCCTTTGATCGTCCTGGTCATCCCTGAGGTTAGTTGTTCACATAACATTTAGTCTGTTCAGGAATTGAGGGCCTTAGCAGTTTCTAGGACATACGAATGTGGAGAGTGGAGGAAAGGAGGGTGAGGGTGAGAACTGGACGTAATCCTGTAGTCCCAGGTACTCAGAGCTCCTCAGGCAGCTGGCCTGGCTCTGTATCAAGCCTAGAGCCACCAGGGTCTGCTTAGAGAGGGGCAGTACAGAGTAACACTTCTTATCTGGTATGGAGTCCTTGGGGTTTTTGTCTTTTTTGATTTCTTATACTGTTGAAGACATTTATCTGCTGACTTCAGGTAAGTTCACCCAAACCCAAGGTATAGAAGAAAGTACTTGTAATAAGCAAAGGGAAGGTGACCTCCACCCCCATTGAGTTCTCACACTAGCCTACTAGTCCTGTGAGTTCGTGACTCCTTTGGCCTGATCATAGTGCACTCAGTATTCTGAGGAATCTTAGCACATAGTTAGTGTCTGGTAAAACCCAAGTAATAGGCTTAGAGCCTGATCTGTGTAAAGCTGGGGTGGGTGCATTTGCCTGTGTGGCTGTCCTAGGGCACCAGAAACTGTCACAGAGTCCTTAAGGACAGGTGGCAATGTCCATGCTCCAAGAGTTATGTGTTCATACTGATTCACAGAAGTTTCCCGACATCTCAGGAATTCCCTTCTTTCATAACAGGACATATTCAGTGTGAGCAAGGGTGGTTTTTATTTTCATATGTGTATGTGTGTAGTAGCCTTTGTGTTTTCTGACAGCCTCCATATCCGTTTGATTGCCTCAGTAACTATAAACAGTAGGGAATATTTAATTGCTTTTGTCAGATACTCTCTATCTCTGGGTTAGGAAATAAGATACAGGAGTTAAACCACTCGCCTCTGAAACAGCTCATTTGTGACCAACCTGGGACAGGGACCAAGACCTGCTGACTTTATACCACGCTCTTTGCAAGCGTGGTGTTTACTTAGACATAGCACCTGCACACTGCTTCTTGGTTAGGTGCCCCATTCTGTACTGAGCCAAAGGTATTCACCAATTCCTTTACCTGTTGCAGACATTAAATCCATTATAAAGGCATTATAAAGCAAGCCCTGGGCAGTTTTGCAGCAGGAATGGCTGTCTCTTAGCTTCCTTCTGTGAGTTTGCTCAAGTATGTGCATTTTCTTAGTGGAGAAGTACCCAGATGGGAATTGGAGTCTTTATTGCTCTGATGTGCTACTGATTTGATAGATGGACATGTTTGAGCCACAGGAAACTGTGTTTTGCATGTGAACCCTAAGGTAGGACCTCTGAGAGCTAGATAATTTTAGTCACCAGGATCCTTCAGGGACACCATGCTGTGTGTGGCATGTGTCTATACACTGACAGTTTCATCAGATTCATTTACCAAACTTTGGTCTTAGGCAATGTTCTTCCTCCTTCGGTATTTATGGAGCAAGACTGAAAGAGGAATGCTTCTGCTAAATATCCTTGCAAAATTTGGTGCTAGTCAGCATGAGAAATGGTGGCTTACTGTTTATTTATTGCTGAGTCATCATTCTGTCTTAAAGAATTCCTTTGGTTTCTGAAGAGCTGACAGATAATCTCCAAAAGAAACAAGGAGATTTAACATCCCAGCTGCCTGTTTCCCCCACATTCTATATGAGCAGGAAACTCTAGTGTCAAAGTCGTTAGCTTTTTAATGATTTCCATCTTGTTTCTTGCTGTGTCTTTACCGGCAAAGCACAGGTAGATTAGTGCCTGGCAACATGGACCAAGAGAAAACAGAACCCATCAAGAACAGATTTTAGTCTGTCAGACTTGACTAGTGGGATCAGCCCAGATAGAATTCATCTTGTCATTTGATTCCTTCATTGAAAATTACACATTGAATGTTCACTTGCTGTGCACATGTATAAACACAACTCAGGGATTAGCTTGGCTCACCTCCATGAGAGAATTAAGTAAATGTCAGTCAGTTTGTATGGTTCAATGTCAAAACAGTGTGGTAAACCCAGAATTGTTTGCTAACTCACAAAGACTGATTTGGTATCTGATTGCGTTTTTTCTGTATAAATAATTGGCTCATGGTGGGAAATTAAAGAGTAGGTAGATGAACCCAATATAAAATCCAGGGGCAAAACTGCTCAACAATCCTCTTAAAGTAGGTACTGTGACATCTCTTTTGATAGTTGTGGAAGGAGAGGCTCGGAGGGTTGAGGTAGCATCCCAGTGGCCTTCAGAAATATAGATACTGGAGCCAGGATTTGAAGCTAGGCATTTGTCTGATCTCAAAGCCAAGATGAGGTGTGTATTTTACCAAATTCAATATGTCCTTCCATGTCCTCTTTCTGACCCTAGCTTGCCCACAGTTCACTGTTTCCTCCCTGTCTGGGGTCAAGCATCAGGGGTTTCGGAGAAGGATGGCTTCACCCAAATCCCTGAAACTGTCTTGGCCTCAGGAGGCCTCCGTGCCTTTCCTGTTTTTGTTCCTCCAAAGGATGGGGTGGTTACCAGATGTGTGGAGCAAATTCAGAGGATGTCTAGGCCTCTCTGTTTGGCGCTAAGTGTGAGTTTGAGACCTTGGGCTCCACTCCAAGGTGGAGTTCCGGTTTACGGAGCCAAGGAATTCTGGGTCATTTCCAGACAGAAAGGTGGTTGGCTCGAAGACTGCCATGGATTTGTAAGAAGGTGGGGTGAGGGAAGGGAGGTCTCAGCATGGGCAGGGTTATTTCACAGAAAGGAAAAGGGTTAATGTTTGTTTTACAGAAAGGTTGAATTTCTTTGGTGTCTAATGTCAAGGTCCTGATACTGTTGATTTTTCCAGGTGATTAAACATTCATTCAAGCATTTTTTTCTTTCTTTTTCTTTCTTTTTTTTTTGAGTTTTCTCTGGGTAACAGACTCTTTCAGGCAAAGCCAGTTGCTTTGCTGGAACCTCCCTTCTGGATAAGTAGGTGTGCATGTTAGCACACAGGGGCCTCACTGCAGGTAGGGGCAAGGCAGAGGGTGAGGGGGATGAGGAAAAGGGAAACTTGTTTAGGTCAGAGGAGACCTTGGCCATCAGCTGCTGGAAGATGTCAAGAAGCCAGGCATGGAAAATCTCGGGGTAGAAGTAAAGGTGGCTGCAACCTGGAATGGATTGAGTTCTGTGAGCTGTAAAAGAAAAGGCTGTTGTTACTTCAGATGTAGCCACTGGGAGAGGAAGTGGGTGGAAGTGAAGGACCTACTGGAGGTGAAAACAGAAGGGATTTATCTGGGTTTGGGTCGGTGTGAGGATGAAGAGGTGACTTGTTTGAAACACTTGGAATTTCCTAGACTAGAGGGTCAACGGCAGTTCAGAAATTCTGGGGTCAACTGTCATGTTTCTGCACTGTGTGAATATGATACAAGTCTCCTGCCTCACTTCTCCCTGTGCACGCTGCACTCTGGTCAAGGGGTCAGGTGTTTGGTACCCGAAGCATTTTGAGGCCATGGCCTGTCCTCTGCCCCAGAATGGCATCTAGCAAGGCTCCATATGCTTTTAGCATCCATGACAGGTAGAACAAAGTCATGTTTAGGATTGTGAGTAACTTTTCATCAGAAGATACTTGTGTTAGTTTGTATCCGTGTCGATGGAGCACCTCCCCTATGCTGCTGCTTTTGTGAGGTCAGCGGCACAGAGCCCTGCCCCGTGTTAAGGGAACTGGCAGTCTTGAAGAGAGGTAGGAATCTGACAGGCAGTTTGCAGTGTGAGAGAGGAAGTGAATATTGCCTAGAAGCCAGAGAGTCCAGGGTACCGGTCTGCTGGGTTCTACAGGGTATGTGGAAACCTCAGCCGTAGGGGACAGTGAGCACCAACTTGGGGACAAGCTCACTGGGAGGGAGGTTAGCATTTAACAGGGAGAGATGTGGCAACAGTTGCGACTACTAATTAGCATCCCCTCTGTGCCTTCCCTTTCTGGTAGAGCAAAGGACTGAGAGGGTCAAGCTGGGCTCTCCATGCAGGCCTGAAATGTATAATACTTAGAAACACAGAAGGTTTCTTCTAGAGTAATATATGAATAATTAACATAAAAAGCAAACACCTTTATCATAATTCTTTGAGCCTTTCATGGAGGCAGAGGCAGGTAGATCTCTGTGAGTTCGAGGCCAGCCTGGTCTACATATCAAGTTCCAAGACAGCCAGAACTACGTATAGAGACTCTGTCTTTAAACAAACAAACAAAAAATAAGCAGCAACAACAAATAAAAACAAGTATCTTAATCCATAATTCCTTAGCAGTCTCTGCTAGTAGCAGAGATGCATTTCACTGATGCTCCATTTGCTCGTAGATACTTTGTCTCTATGCTGTAGAGGCAGCGAGGTGGGAACCAAACTCTTCCTCTTCCCGTCAGAACACGAAGGAGATGCCACAGGAACGCTGGGTGAAAGCTTCCCCACCTTACTCCATGTAAGGCACTCAGTCAGACCTTATTCTGGATCACAGTTTTTTGCAGTGTTGAGTGATAGCTGCCACACACGTGGGTCCTGGTGGATAGGAGCCTGCCGAGGGAATCCTAAAGTAAACATGTTATCTAAAAGAAGTCTGGAATCCTTCAAAATCCCACATAAAGAAACCGGTTTTTTTTTTTCCTCTCTCTCTTTTCTTTTTCTGGCTATAATTCTCTAACTAATGTTGGTTTGTGCTTATTCCCAACCAGGCCTAGTTTCCTGAGGCTTCTATTTTGGTCCAGCCATTACCTGATTAAGCTGTTAGGCTGGGCCTTTGATTGTGAGGTTGCTGTGAAGTCCTGAAATGGAGTGCTTCACCAGGGGAATGCTACCCTGCTCGCCTGTGACCCCTATATCCTGCTGTTCTGGGATATGCGATCTTTGCTGATAGAACACTGCCGGGTCACATTGGTACTTTTTGTCTGTCTCAATTCAGGCTAAAAGCCTGGAGTCTAAGAGGGCAGTTTAAGGGAGATTGTATTGATGCAATAACTGATTCAAAAGAAACCTCTCCTGAAGCTGTTTGAGCAAATTCAGCCTGACTTATACTTTTTAAAAACCCCTTTTAAAGAAATTAATGGTTATTTTTATAAAGCAACCAGCTTGACCATGGCACTTTCATGCATGTGTAATGTACATGCTAACATTCACCACCCACCATTATTCTCCTTGCTCCACTGCTGTTTCCATTGCTCTCACCAGATAGTACCTTCCTACAAAGTCTTAAAAAAAACTGTCTAGAGCCCACATTTGAGAGGATACATGACATGTTTGTCTTTGTGCGTTGGGTAGTTTCTCTTGACATAATGATCTCCAGTTCCATCCATTTTCCTGCAAATGGCATGATTTCATCTTCTGTTATTTTAAGTAGAAGAAAAAGTGAAACAATTGTGGTCTGAAACAATAATTAGTCTTCTTGCTGTTGACTTTGCTTCCTCTTTCCCTTTCTTGGTAGGAATTGTTGCAGCAGTAGATCTGGGTGTCATTTTGCCATTTGCTCTTCTTAACAAACTGATCTCCAGTCTTTCAACCCCAAGTCTCACTTTAAACAGCAGGATACTCCATGTCCATCTCCTTACCTGACGGGGCTGGGGCTTTTGTCTGGTAACACTACATAGGCCAAGAACAAAACCAGTGTTAACACTGGAATCGCTGTGGCTGAGACTTGAGCCCAGTCAGTGTCACCTGTGGCCATCATCTTTGCCTCTGTCTGATTGATGGACATAAAAGGGGTCACTCAGGGAAACTGAGGCCTTTGTTAAGGTCACATGACTTTTAGTAGTGGACTGTGAATGATGGTATCAGCAGTCAGTGTCTGAGTTTGGTAGAACTCAGAAAGTACCTGGAAGTTCAGTCTTCCTTATTGCAGCTCTGCCACCCACTTTGCTCTGGATCCTTCAGTATGTGGGTTCACAATAATGTCATCATGTGTGTGAGTGCATTTGTTTGCTCTGGCCATCGTGTGTGACTGCATGCGTTTGCTCTGGCCAACATGTGTATGAGTGCATGTGTTTGCTCTGGTTATCATGTATGTAAGTGCATGTGTTTGCTCTGGCCTTTGCTTCTTCAAAGAAGAGTAAGGATATTTGCGAAACAAACTGGGTGTAGGATACTGCTTTTTTTTTTAATGACTTTTGAGTCTTTTATAGTTATCTTGCTTGCCCACATCTTTTTTTGTCGGCAGTTTCTTGCTTACATAATTTGCTTTTATAGAAGCCTTTCAAATATTCATCTTCATTTTCCTAGAAACAACTTCTCTTTTCACACTTCTTGTTCATGAGTTGGTGTCACATGTTAGGAGGTGGTAGTAATAATGTGTGCAGCTGGCATTAACAGCCTAGGGCCAGGTATAGTTGGATCTTGGTAAGTACAGAATTCCTGTAGGCGTGGCTTATCTGGTCAGGAATGTTCAGTGCCATGGATCTCCTGAGTCTGCATTGACAGTGGATGGGGACAGTTTGGTAGGTCTCTTGAATTGAATTGCTCAAAACAAAACAAAACAAAACACCACATCTCTGTATATGTAAAATTACCAGTACCTACAGATGAACCACAAAATACACTAGCCAGGTTTGATGGCACATTCATTGGAAGGCAGAAGCAAGAGAATTGTGAATATGAGGTCAGCATGAGCTACATGGACCTTGTCTCAAACAAAACAAAACAAAACAAAATCCCAGTCAAACAAAAGCAAAACAAAATGAGTCCCGGTACCTGTGCCAGGTTATGTAGTTTAGAGAGTGTTTCAGGGTATGGAGATTGCAGACTCCTGGCAGTAACTGAAGTTATTCTCTCATTATCATTTTCCCTTAAAGGCTGAATCAAAAAATATGGCTAGTTATAAACTCACAAGTTGATTGCTCCAGTGCACCAGTTCTCCATAAATTCATCATTTCAGTTTTCAGAAAGATAAATGGCAATGCACTTTTATTTATATTCTTTGACTTAGAACTTGTATTGGTGAACAGGCTTTAAAAACGGGTTCTCAACCTGTGGGTTATGACCCCCTTTGAGGGTGTCAAACGACCCTTTCACAAGGGTCACACACCAGGTATTTATGTTACAATTCATAACAGTAGCAAAATTACAATTGTGAAGTAGCAACAGAATAATTTTATGGCTTGAGGTCAATAAAACATAAAGAACTGTATTAGAGGATCACAGCATTAGGAAGGTTGAGAGCCACCATTTTATAATTTACTGCTTATGAATCCTGTGAATGGCTCTCAGCTGGGATGGATTTTTAAGAAGGAAGGCTGGATTTGATGGCTTATAAAATATTTTTTAAGTTTTAAAGTTCACACAGTCTTTTTAAGTTGTTCTGAATTGAATTTTAAAGTTATCTTTTTAAAATGTAGAATATGGCTGATCTCTCTCAGTGACCACAGGGAACGTTTCAGTGTATGTGAACTGAACACAGTCAACTAGCAGGCAGAGTGGTGGTTACTTGTGATCTTGTGTGATGGTAGTTTTGATGGTTCTACACTTGTAATAAAAATACAAGCCGTTGTCAGATGCCTCTAGTTTTGACTTAGAAGTAAAATTTTTATCTTTCTAATTCTGAAGTAAGCTTAATTGAAGAGTATATTCACATGCAACCACTTAACTATGAAAAGCAAGAATTTGTTGAGATTATTCAAACAAATCAAGACTCAGAAATAACATGGAGGATGAATGGGAGGTAAGATTGCAAGGTTATCCATAAGCCTTGATTTCAGATATACTATTTTCTCTTTATTTACATCTTTCGTTCTTTCTTTTTT
>LOEQ01003566.1:118343-133767 GCA_001685075.1 Bramus lutescens | reverse complement strand
GTGTGTGTGTGTGTGTGTGTGTGTTCAAATGCCCTAAGCCGACAGGGAGGACCCGGTGACACTGAACCCTTCATTGTCTCACATGTCTGAGCTGTCTGTGTTTCTGTCAGTCAGACGTCTAGTTTCTTAATTGCCTTTCTCCTGCCAACCCCTGTTTTTCCTTACAGCCTGGACTGATGTTTGAACCTTCCAGTTTTGTACCCTAGCCCCCAAGTCCTCAGGTGTTGTCATTGCCACAATAACCCACGTTCTGCATATGAATCAACACCGTAGTACCTGGCACAGTACCCAGCAACCAGGAAAGTAGACTCTCTTTGAGGGGTGTATCTGTTTCAATTGCCCTCAAGAAGAAGACTTGGTCCTGGGTGTGATTTATTCATTTAGTACAATTGAATAAATTTACTTATACCTCTCCTTGTGTCTCCCCAAATCATCTTCATATGAAAATGTCTTTATGAAAGTCAGTACCATATACAGTGAACACACACAAATCTAAAACAAAAGAGAAGGCCGAGGTCTAGAGCTCTTCACTATGTGACTCTTTATTCAAGCAAAAACTCTATTCTAACTTCTAGTGTTTGACTGTGCCTGGGAAAGAGCTCTTGGCCTTCACATGAAGTGGATGGTGCTTGTCATGGGGAAAATCCTTTCTGCCTCTGATCTTGGCAACTCCTGGTCCCATGGTAGAAATTCTTTCTTTGCATGGGGCTAAGAGAGAGTAGTCAGGAGCCAGCCGTTAATCCGCAAAGCCTTGCTTGTCTATATCCAGGACACCTCCGTTCTCACCGGGAGCCATCCCCCATGTTGAGGAAGATGTAAGCTAACGAGGATGTGATTATAGAAAAGGCACACGTGGCAACAGGGTCAGGCCATGCTCAGATGAAATGGGGTTTCAGGCTTCCTTCTTTATGGAATTATTAAGTGCATTTATTTTTGTATCTTGTGTCATTTGTCCTTTCCCTTTTCATCAGGAGTAGGAGAAGCTGCAGACCAACAGCACTGCCTTGCCCCATCTGTTCTTCCTTTGCTAATATTGCTAACAGCAACAGCAAAAAAAATAAGGGTTCCTGAGACTTTCGCCGGCCTCAGCTCCTGTCTTTCCTGTTTCTCACCAGGAACTATATAGCACTGCACAAAAATGGAGATGATTTATAAACTGGTAGCATGAGAGGAAATTAAAATCTGTAATACTGCTGCTGGGGATTTATCTTGCAAACAAGTGTGGAGAGTTATACATGGCGGTGTACTTCGTGTGACAGTCTGTGTGTTGTCTGGAACAGACAGCTCCAGCCACTCAGAAAGATTAGAGCCGTGACAGAAGAGGGCAGGGATGCACACACGGAAGGGCTCCTCGTCTGCATTGTTCAGAGGATACAGCACAGAACAGTATATATTATTTTTGTTGCTATTTCATAACTGTCATTTTATTACTGTTATGAATCATAATGTGTCTATGTTTTCTGACGGTCTTAGTGTGAAAGTGTCCTTTGACCCCCCCCAAAGAGGTCACGACCTGCAGGTTGACACACTTTCATGTAAGAAAGGGAGGAATGAGATTACCTATTTATTCTTATTTATTGGTTAGACAATAGTCAATAAAATGACAATCAAGGGGAGGACAGGGTGAGAGCCCAACCTCTCATGTGTCTTTTATTATAGTGTTTATTGAACTCTGTGACTGTTACCTTTCTGAAGATTAGACATAAATAAAAATACCTGGAACCCAAGCTTTCATTTTAAAGGTATATAAATAGACTTTTTTGTAATTAAAATCCAACTACCCACCAATAGTGTTTGCTAACTTGAACTCCCACAGTAGCCAGAGACTTTCTACTTTGTTTTTGTGGGAAGGCTATGGGCTTGCCTTGTCCTACGAGATCTTAGCAGGGAAGTCTTGATGGTCCCTGTAAGTCTCTGTCAGGGCCTCCGTATAACGGAAGCAGCTCGGAGTTACCGCTCTGCCACTGTTGATACAGGGCAGCACACAAACTCGGGCATTAAAGCAGCAATATGAACCTAAATTCATGCCCATATTTTCACCTTTTAAATTTTGCCTCCTAGTCTGTTGTATGCCACATTCAACTAGACCCTTGCTGTCTGTCTTTTGTACCGTGGGCTCTTTCTTCTTCCTTCATGAAAAACAAGAGCCACACATCAGCAGAAGGGGCCACTTGGGGTGAGCAGGGCTTCCAGGTGTCTGGGGTGAGGCAGGCCTTAGAGAGGAGGTGGGGGGATGGCAGTCTGTGTCTGAGCTGTTTGTTCATCTACACTGAACAGTGGGCTATGGGCCATCCCGGAGTATCTTGTGATGTGCAGATGGCACCTGCATTGTCATGTTCTCCACAGGGACTCAGAAACCTGGCTCACTTGGCACAAGGTCTGTTGTAGTTGGCTAATGCAAGTCTGTGCTCCTCAAAGATCATAGAGTACACAGTGGGCCGGAGCATGGGTTCTGTGTGTCACAATGGTCTTTGCATCTAGCCTGCCAGACACCCCCAGAAAAGCTTTACTCCAATAATAGCTCAGAACTGCACCCTCAGCTGCTCTCAGGAAGGCCAGAACCTGCTAATGCTTTGGCACCGAGGATGTTGTGAAAACATGGCCAATCTGCTTGCCCGCTTTGCACCTGATGAGACAGAGCAGCTTTGCGCTGAGCAGCTATTGTGGTTTGATTTGCTTCAGACGAACATTTTCCACATTTGCGTACCTTTCCACTTTAGCTGATCAGGACAGGCATGTGTTTCAGAAGTGGTAATGATGTGCTTGCGTTCCTGGTGAGCCCACATTCTTGCTGTTTCCAGATGATTCCTGGCCCTGAGGCCTAAGGGTTTTGTTTTGTTTGATTTTTGTGGTCATGGGAATTGGACCAAGGGTTTTGTGCGTACAAGGCAAGTGCTCTCCCACTGAGTTACATGAATTATGTCCTTGACCCCAGGCTTCAGGTTTTTTAAAAGTATATTTTATAGAGTGTATGTAATTTTGTTTAAGCAAAGAAGAAAACTGTAGTATTTTGTTCTTTTATACTTGTTTTAGTGTAGGAGTCAACTAGCTCTGTCATGGATTAGGCGTAAAGTAAATCTTTCAGGCTTTTTTCTTTTCGTCTTCTCTTAGGCGGGTTATACTGTCTCCTACAGTTCCTCAGGTAAGGCATACACAGATAGGACTGTTTGTCAGTGAACTTTGTTAGCACTAATGCTTGTGTTTCATATAATTTCCTATACTATGAAATGTGTACTCTCCTTTTGATACTTTTAAACTATTAAAATACTATAACAAAGGTGAGGGGAGAGAAGATGGGTAGGGGAGCAATTAGAATGTATGATAGACATGTACAGAATTGTCAAAGGCCAAATTTAAAACTGTCAAAATCAGTCTTGAGAGATAGCTCGCTGGTTGAAGCTGTGCAAATGTGGGGACTGGAGGCAGACGCTTACTCTGGAGCACTGAGTTCTGGACACTTCTGTGACATAGGAGATGGTGTTCTGTTAGCTGCCACAGACAATGCTTAGCCAGGACCCATCTTAACCAAGTGACAGAGTCAAAAGGTTCATGTAGCCTGGAAATATCAGACCTAGGGCCATGGAGGCTAGGACAGAGGTTTGGGACAGCAACTTTCCTTTTGTTCCTTCCTTGAGGATTGGTGACACCTTCAGTTTGGGCTTGAAAGAATCCACACAATTCTTTCAGAATCTGTAGCAGGTTTCTGACTCTTTGTTTTTAAGAAATATCTTCATTAAAAATGGTACCTGCTGTTCCATCTCTGTTGTTTCATCTCCCATAAGGTGGAGATAAGGGAGCCCTGTGGCATGCTGGCTAGCTAGGCTAGCCTTATTGCTGAGATCTGAGGTTCAAACGAGAGACCCTGTGTCAATACATATGACAGAGAATAATTGGTGGAAGTGCCCAATGTCACACATACTCAGAAGTCAATCACAGTGGCACATACCTGTATTCCCAGCTACCTGGGGGTCTGAAGTTAGAGTATCCTTTGAGCCCAAGAGTTCAGAACCAGCCTGGGTAACTTAAAACAGTGTCTCAAAACAGTGAAGTAAATAGACATTTCAAGGATCTGTGGAAGACAGAATAATGCTGCAATGAGTAGCCCATGTGCCGCTGTGCAGCTTCAGCAAGAGAACCTCATTGCCTGGGCGTTCCTGTTGTGCTCTTCTTGTGCAGAGGTGACTACTTAGAAGAAATGGTGCCCTGTTGTCCCTGTGCCTCCCTGTGGTTTTACACAGGAGTTTGTATATCTAAGCAGATGTGCTGTGCTGTACTGTGCTGTGTATAACTGGAGTAACAGCCCATGCAGTCCACCGCAGCTTGCTTTCCTTCCATGCAGTTCCTGTTTCTGAGATTCCTCATTGCCTATTGCTCCTGGCTGTCATTAATTCAGTTTTTACCATAGTACTGTATTCCACTGGGTGGGTGTACTATGACATACTTATCTATTCCGCTGTTAAGCATTTAGTTTGGTTTCAGGTTTTTCTTATTGCAAGCTGTACTGCTGGGAATATTCTTGTCCATATGTATTTCTCTTGGGAATAGATTAAAAAGTAGAGTGACTAGCATTTGAAATTGTATTTTATTGAATGCACAAGCACCAAGTATCCCTAAATCCCGTTGCTGTGGTCCATCGCCATACTCCATCACTGTGATCCATTACATTTGGAAAGATGCCCTTTCCACCCTATTGTCTGGAGTTGGAGTTGACTCCTTAAGGAGAACCCTATCCATTCTTCTTTGAATACTTCCAAAGCAGCTTTGGTTGTTTAATCCAGGCCTTTCCTCATGCCCCCCTCCCCCGCTTGTTTGCTGTGTTGTTAGGGGGTTGCTGGGACTGCTTATCACATCTCTTTTAAGCCCTGTTGCAAAGCAAGCTTCCTTTTCAGTGTGACAACAGTGGGGCTGGCTAAAGTCTACAGCCTGGCTAGGATCCTCTGGGAACCGCGTGCCTTTCTTGAGGTTGTGTCCTAGGACTGGCTAGCACAAGATTTTTAGACACCATAACCAGAATGCCTCAACTTCCTTATTCTGGTGTTTTATTTTCTGTCTTCTGTCAAGTCACTGCTGGTCACTGACCTCTTTCCCAGAAAAAATACTTAGGAGGCCATTGAACTTGAAATAACTTTTACATTTGCACTTACTCTGGAACTTTAGAGTTATTCTGTTAGGCCAAGGGGTAGAAAACTAAACTGTCCTTGGAATTTATGTTGGGACCAGGAGATAGAGTGACTATGGATTCTGTCAAAGAAATGTTCTGAGGAGTATTGGCTCATACCAGGCCTTGGGTATTTCCATTACTGGTCCTAAAACTGAGCATGGGCTTGGAGTGCAAGAGTCAGTTTATAGGACAGGACACAGGGCCACAGGTTAGCTCAAGTCATTCCAAAGGTCAGGGATGGCTATTTGCTATAATCAATATTTTAGCTCCCAGGTGAACACGGGAGAGAGGTATGTCATGCTGCAGGCCTTGAAGAGACAAAGAAGGGGCAAATGCCTCTGTCTCCCAAGTGTGTGTGCCACCATTGCCCAGCTATAATGGGACACATTTTATTTTAGGAAGTTGCTATTTTTTTTTCGAGGGTGCTCACCATAGGGACAGTCTGTGACCAGAGACTGTGATCTTCTGATTTGGAAGTCTAGGAGAACAAGATTATTCACTGACTCCTGTCACATGCCCTTGAGTTTGAAGGCATAGGCTAGAGAGTCAAGGTTTAGTAACATTGTGACTCTTCCCAGGATGCCAGAATCTCACAGGTCAAACCTGCTCCTCTTTCTCTGCCCTGGCATATGGAGGCCTGAATTGAAATCAAAAGAATGTACTGGGGACCAAAGCCTTTCACCCTGCTCTAAAAGGGGAGCCTGTGAGCTTTGCACGGCAGATGTGATTTTTATTTTATTTTTAAACTCCCTGAGTGATGGAGTGTGAGCAGTGACGCATCCACAGCCAGCTAATCTGTATTGTGCAAAAACACACAAAACACAAATTATCTTTAAAAGAGAAGAAGGCAGAAGAGCAGATGCACCCAACTCCTCGAGTCACATGAATGGAGGGAAAAGCTCCACTAAAGGCTTTGCTGAGCAGTGGCAGAGGTCAGACCGTCCTGGAAGGAATAGGCAGGATGTGGATGGCTTGATTCTTAGAGTAGCTGACCATGCTGTCCATCTCTGTGTGCACGCCTTTCTTCTTTCTCTTTGAGAACAAGTTCTTCACAGTTTCTTTTTGTGTGTGTATATACTGAGAATGGTGACCAGAAGCATGTAGTAACTGGAGCAGTGCAGCCTTACCTGTCTCTCATTAATGTGGAAACTAAACAGATTGGTCTCATAGAAGTAGAAGCTATAATGATAGTCAGTTGAGGGTGAAAAGGGGGGGGGGCTCAGCGCATACAGGAAGCCCATAGGATGTCTGTACTTTACCAAAATCTGTTGTCTATGTTATGAAGAGCTAGACGAGAGGAGTTTGAAGCTTCTGAACAGAAAGAAATAGTTAAATGTTTGAGAGAGGGAGGTGATAACTGCTTTGCCTGGGTCATCAAACATATGATTACATCACGTTGTCTATTGTATCTCAAACCTTTGTATTGTTTTAAATCAGTTAATATCCCTTAGAAAGAGTGGAGATGTCGCTTAGTGGTTTCAGCCCCTCCCTGCTCAAGACCCTAGCTTCAACCTCCAGTACTGTGATCTGTATATCCATGGGAGGTCTATCTCCCCACACGAAGTGTGGGCATAGGCATGGATTCCAGAAGTCACAGCCTGTTCCATAACTCGGCACCTCCTGTGTTTTAGGAATGAGACTAGAATGCAAACAGGAATAGAAATGGCACTTGCAGGACCAAAGCACAGAATTGTGTTTTCTTGGATGAGATCCAGAAGATTCTGCTTTCTTTCCTGGCCCCAGTTCAGAGGGACAGTGGTTGAGCTGTTTGCTCTTTGTGAAGAGGAATAATGCCCAGCTGTCTCTCAATCAGAAGGGAAGACTGGCAGAGTGTTCCTTCTTTCCATAGGTCATAGTATGTAGGTGAGATGGGAGGGCATCTGATGTCCCTGCTCTCTTTGAGGTCTCATCTGGATCCTCTAGGGCCCTGTTCTGAGCCTGCACAGAATGAATGCCTGCTCCAACAAGAGAAGCAAGAAGGGCACAGAGTGGGTGCTGTGGTGGGGTGTGGATCCCATAGATGTTTATAGCTGGGATAAAAAAATCAGTCTTGAGTGGGTGGGGTATCAGGACAAATCCTGAAAGAACAGATGGGGAATGGCAAGATTGGAAATGGTGCCCAGAAGTTAGATAAGGAGCCCCAGGGACCAGAGGTCTGGACAGAGAGAATGAGCAAAGACAAAGTCAGGAGACAGAGGCTTGCATTTAGAGTCATAAAGTAGGGAAATGGATTAGAGAAGAGAGAGAGACTTCAAATTAAGATTAGGGTATGGTGCAGGGGTCAGGAGGAGAGGGGCCACTCCAGGAAGGCCTCAGGACCACCTAGAGATGTGGCGTTACCCTGAAGGAGCAGGGGAGCCTCTGATGTTTCACTGTTGTATACTGAGTTTGTCATTCAATGAGGGGGACCCCACTTCTCAGCTGCACAAAAAGTTACATTCTTGGTTCCTGTAAAAGGGAATGTTGAGACCCATCAGATTCTAACCTGAGGAGGTAGAGGGAGTGTGCATGGCTGTGCTCAGGGAGAAATTCAGATCCCTCTGACCAGGGTCAAGTCCTGTGAGAGAGCTTGCATGTCACATCAAAAGGTATCTTAAGTGCCTTTCTGTAGCTCACGAGCCCACCCCCATGTAATCTGTGTTTATTTGTAGAAAACAGAAAGGGGTCCCGAATATTACTGCTCACATGTCTTTACATTTGCCAGATGATGAAGTACTTACAGTCCAGGAGCTGGTGAACCAGGCATGTGCTTAGTGATGGGACATGGGCCCCATCTCTAGCACCACACACACACAAAACAATCTAGAATATTCTTCAGTTCCATGCCTTCCAGAGAGTAAAGGAAGGAATGAATGCATTTTGATAAGACTGACAGGAAGGCAGTGGAGACACCTGGCTTTGGTAGCTGCCACTTTATCAAGTGACCAGAGTTAATATCATTTGTTCGTATCCTTGTGTCCTGACTGACTGAAGCCTTCCACAAGGTTCCACAATCTGAACATAAGCACAAAGAAATAGCTAAGAAACCCAGATGGGAATATCCTAATCACCAAGTGCAAGAACACTGTTTTTGCCTCAAGTCTTGGAAGATAGAGACTGGAGGTCAATTAGAGGAGGCCCAGTAAGTAAATGTACTCTGGAGTCTTGGGTCGATCTTGGACCAGGAGAAGAACTTCCAGTTGTAGCTGGCAGAATGTCAGTGTAGGAGAAAAGAACTCAGTCACGCCACCTGTGGTTTCCCAACATCTCCAACCACCGACACCCCCAATCTATGTTCTGTTTAACAAGTGTTATGCTTGGGGGGGTACTGGGTGAAAGGTTACTACATTTTTCTTATAATGGGATGTGAGAAAAAAAAAAAGAGTACTCATTTTTTGAAGCCAGGAAGGCCTTTGTTGGTTTTAAGTCTTATTTCCAGTGACTGTTAGCTAATTGCTATGGACAGATCCTATGACCTAATTAAGTTTGGCTTTTCCTCCTCTGAAAACATAAGCTACCTACCTGGTGCAATTATGAAAATGAGTAGGACACTTTAAGTGACCTCTAGTATGTGGCCTTGACTCTGCTCTTTCCCTTCGGTGGCAAACTGTCCCCGCTTGGGGTCTTTCCTCTGACTTGCTCCTCTCCCAGCTCTTGCCACTGTGGACACAGCCCTGTGGTATTTCTAGAAAGCTGCGCCTGCATTTACCTCTGTCTGGAAATAACGAGAAACTCCAGAGCCCTTGCTAGGTGAGGCCTATGATGTAGGATTGAGCCCTGGACCATACCAATCATTTTTCCAGCTCTTCTTCCTTTAGAATTCTTGCTCAGGGAGTTCCACTCCTCTGCCATTCTAATTGTGGTGCTCTGGGCCAGCAAAATTAGCATTATCTGAGAGCTTGATTGAGCTGCAGATGCAAGTGCTTAGAGTTGGCGCTTTTCTAAGGTTCTCAGGTGACCTGTGAACCAAGTGTGAAATGCCCTCTACTTGACACCTTGATACAGGAGTTGATCCCAAAGCTGAGAGGACAGTTTGCCTTCTGTTGTGTGCCCTCACAGTGGAGAGCCGGAACAAAGTCTATACACGGGGGCTGGGAACTAGGACCATGGGTAAGAAAGATCTTCAGGACATAGACCATTCCAGCCAGGCCTTTGTGTTGAATTCTCTCCCTGGAGACTGCCTGGAATTTCTGTCAGGGCCTTTACATAGGGGTTTTCTAGGCAGGATCTTATCAGGGTTCAGGGTACTTTTTATTTTTTGGCCTAGATTTGTGTTTCCTGCCCCATTTCTTTCTTGCCTGTGCCAAGTATGCTGGGTGGCTGCTGGCAGGAACTGCTTGTCAGACCACCTTGTGACTGGGACTGTCCCCTGGTTCTAAGGGTGATGGGCTGGTGTCCGGGCCTGACAGGGTATCTGTGGAAAAGGAACAGCACAGATTGTATAGCAGCGGCAGGTCCTAAGAACTCTCAGCTTGATTCAGGTGCTGAACAGGCTGTTCTTAAACTGAGCCAGTGTTTCTTGGATGACTGACTCAGTGTGTCTGAGGACGGAGCCATTTGCTTTTTGTGACACAACCCTACAGAATGGAACCATCATAGAATAACCCTGAGCCTGGCTTAAGAAGGCCAATGAGACCCAAGGTCATGTAGCCTGCATATGTAACTGGGCTTTGAGCCTGCAGCTCCTCAGTCTCAAGCTCAGCTCTTGAGCTCGACGTTGCAGTGAACTCAGTTTTTCTTACACTTCTAAAGCAGGCTGGTCAAGCTGTTGTTTTTCAAGGGCAAGGTCAGAGGCTATCCTGTCATCTCCTTCCCGCATTCTTTTGCTTGCTCCGGCTGCACATCTGCGGGCATCTGAAGGGGCTGACTGTGGCTGGTGGTCACTCTTGACATGTTGGGGGCATGTTTTGGGTTTGCCATCTTGGGTTTGAGTCCCTCGGTCCAAAGAGGGGAGAGTTTTGGAGTGCCTCAGGCAGAACCTCTTTGCTGTTGGTGAAGAGTGTTCATCATGGCAAGGCTCCTCAGGACAGTCTGGGGTCTGTGCGTTGGTTTCACTTAGTAGCCATGAAGTGTGGTTGGTTGGGATGGGGGGGAGCTGTGTATGGGAGGAAGTTGCTCAGGAAAGCACTGTAGTTTTGTCTCAAGTACTATCCAGTAGCATTTCTGGTCTGCAGCCAGTTTCTGTCCTTTCTCCCCCTCTGACAGGTACACAGAGGGAAGTGGAAAACCACTGGGCAGTTAATTCATTCCTGCCTTTTGATATATTCTTACGGTGACTCTCCAGCCCAGAAGGCGTCTTTAGAATTGTTCAGACATGATTAGCTGTTGAAGAAAGACCGTTGCAACATTTTACAGAGCAATCATTAACTGTGTCGGGATAGAAACATGGCAACAAACAAACACAGACAAACAGCAGATCTTTAGGGGTCTAAGATCTGGCCAAGTGGAGTAGTAAAGACCAGGCTGTGAGCCCAAAGTTACTGTGCGCTCACTGCTTAATTAGGAAAAGCTACACCTGACTGTGAAAATGTAGTGTTCCAGAAGAAAAGCTCCCACAGTGCCATGGGCCCAAGAGCTGCTTTCAGGCCCCAGCAAGTGTCCCTTTAGTCTCTTTCCTGTATCTGTGTGCGTTCAGGCCACCTTTTATTTCAGTACTTTAGTCCTTCCCTGAGTCATTAGATCCCTTTTTAGCATATTGAAAACGTTCACACCAGGTTTCCTAGCGCTTTAGTTATCTACAGAATCTAGGCTGACCCTTAACCCACCGTGTATCCTAGGCTGACCTCAAGTTCAGGGGCTCGCCTTGCCTCACTCAGCTTTCCCAGTTCGGGGATGGTCGGCATTTACTCCTGTGCCTGGCTGGACGAGTCGGGCACTTTTGTTTAGAACTTGATCTGTGTCAGGAACTAGTCTAAGTTTTACTTGATATTGTATCATGTGGCTTTATGAGATTAGCACTGTTGTTATTTCCATTTACTGCCCCCTCCCCGTGTGTGTGTGTGTGTGTGTGTGTGTGTGTGTATACACATGTACTAGGGTCAAATCTATGCTCAGGTCTCCAGCATGCTAGGCAAGTGCTCTCCCACTAAGACACACTCCAGCTCGGTTGGTACTGGGTCAAAAAACCAAAAAACAAAACAAAACAAAAAACAATTGTACTTGTGAAGTGTTGATCTGTGGGTTATAGAAAGAGTTGTCCCTAATCCTTCCTCTATGCCTTGGTTTACTCCATGTGACCTAGGAATCTAGGAGGACCTGATCTTTAGTTTCTAGATTGCTCTGCAGGACCAGCTGTACCAGATTGCTCACTTGGCCTTCTTTACACACCACCTCATATGGTTGGTTAGTCAAGTTTCTTGATTTAGTGTCTCTCAGAGTGAAAATTCCTTGTGGGCAATAACCACTTCTCATGTGCCCTCTCCTAGCTGAGTGCAGTGCCCTGGGCACATGTTCAGCTGTCATTGGCTTAGCAGAAAGAGGAAAACTGATTTAATAAACCAAGGTGGGGTTTGCAAGTGATTGAAACAGATTTCAGGGAGGGCAGAACCCGAACCATTGACATCCCTTGTAGAAAGCCCATTTGCTATGCGGATGAGGGTCATCTGCCTCCCTATCCCAGGCTCTAGGTTTATGAGAGTCACAGCTGACAGGACCTCTCACATCTTTGCTGTGTCTAGAGCAGACTAGGGACCATGGGAGAGTGTGCCTGCAGGTGTCATGAGCCTGGAATGCAGATGGCTCTCACCTGGGCTGCCACTTTTCTGGTGCATATTGCTTCTCCCTCTTCAGAGTCTTATGGGTTGAACTAGACTTTACTGTGTGCCAGTAGGTTTTAAAAACTACTTGGGATTGTGATGCGATGTAGGCTTCTTAGGTACTGGATTTTTGCTTGACATTGTGGTGTGTAGGTGAATCAGTCCTTGGCCCTTGGTGAGGAGGCCCTGTCTTTCAAATTGGGAGAGAGTAGATAAGCTTGGCTTATTTCTCTTCTACACTCTGATCTAAATGTAGGTCATTCAAATCCCCCAGCCATGCTGACTTTCAGTGGGGGAGAGGAGGTAGATGTGCTTGAACCCCTGGCCCCCTAGGCAGAGTGAGGTAGAAAGCGGAGGCTAATGACATAGGTATCACTTTTCAACTAGAACAAAATCAGAGATCAAGGGCCTGGAGGTGGCCATGGTGTGAGCTTGTCACCCACTCCTTTCTGTGTTGTAGTGTTGTAGGGTGATTGTTAGGAATTAGTCATGCAAATAAAATAATTAAAGAGACAGCAGAAGAAAATAATTAGTCATTTCTCCAAAGACTACCTCCTTTTAAAGCTGTGCCATGTTTAAATCATTACAATTTGATTGTTTTGGGAAGAGGAAAATATCCTATATTTTAGGATGTTACCCCAACCTGTAAGATAGTCTCACCCCACACGCTCGCTCCCATCTCCCCCTCAATACCTGATTTCTCTCTTGTCTACCAGCAAAATCTGGCCTATATCCCCTTCCCATGCTCCCCATCCCACCCCTTCTCTTTACTTAACCTCTCTGGTCTATTGTAGCTTAGTTATCATTTACTTATTGACTATTATCTACTTATAAGTGAATACCCGGGTTTAGGTCACCTCACTCAGGATTTTTTTTTTCTAGTTCTTTCCATTTGCCTACAAATTTTGTGATGTCATTTTTTTTCAATATACTAGTAATACTCCTGACTGTAATAACAAATATGTCTCTCTTGTGCCTGCTCTTGACACTCTTTTCCTCCTGTTTGGTTGCTGTATCCAATTTCTTAGTTTTTTTAATACAATATTTTCTCATTTTACATAGGGTATCCCTGTTCCCACTCCCTCCTGTCCTCCCGCTCCACACTTCCCTCCACACCCCCACCCATGTGCTCCTCAGAAAGAGTAAGGCTTCTCATGGGAGTCAACAAAGTTTGACACTTCACTTTAAGGCAAGACTGAGCCCCCCTCTCACCATATCTAGTCTCCCTCCAAAGAGAATGTGCTCCTAGATGCCAGTTCAAGCACTAGGGATAAATCCTGGTCCCACTGCCAGTGGCCCCACAGATTGCCTAAGTCTCATAACTGTCACCCACATTCAGAGGGCCTAGTTTGGTCCTATACAGGTTCCCCCACTATCAGTCCAGAGTCAGTGAGCTCTCACTAGCTCAGGTCATCTGTTTCTGTGGGTATCACCATCATGGTCTTGTTCCCTTTGCTCAAATCACTCCTCCCTCTCTTGAGCTGGTCTCTGGTAGCTCAGTCCAGTGCTTCACTGGAGGTCTCTGTATCTACTTCCATCAGTTGCTGGTTGAAAGCTCTAAGATGACAATCAAGGTAGTCATCAACTGATTACAGGTGAAGGCCAGTTAAGGCATCTGCTCCACTATTAGAGTCTTAGCTGGGGTCATCCTTGTGGATTTATGGGAATTTCCCTAGTGTCTTGTTTTTCACTAGCCCTTTGATGGTTCCCTCAATCAAGATATCTCTTTCCTTTCTCTCCCCCTTCTGGAGCATCCCATTCCCTCATGTTCTCCTCCTCCCTTCCCTTCCCCCTCCCCTTTCACCCTCCCTTCTCCCCCCTCCTAATTTTCTCAGAGGTCTTGTCTCTTCCTGTTGTGCCCGAATTCGATATGATAGTTTTTGTTTCATCTTACTATATTTTATTTTGTCGTGTTTGGTTGTCATCTCTTAGAAGCATGTTCTTTTCTAATAAGACACAGAAAGGGAGTGGATCTGGAGGGGAGGGGAGGTTGGGGGATCTGTGAAGAGTCTAGGTAGGGGAAGCTATAATCAGGATATACTGGATGAGAAAAGAATCTGTTTTCCTTTTTGTTCTTATAGCTTTACTTGCATGTGTTCATGGCAAAAAACCTATTTTTAATTAAAAAGAAAAAGATAACTCTGGCCTCCCCAGAGCAGAGACTTCTAGTTTCCTTGCCTCTGTAGCAGAGTATTAGGAAAAGAGTAAAAACAGGGTCCTAAGTATAATTGAGAAATAATTACAGCATGAGTAATGATGCTTTCTGTTCAGGTGAAGTGGCGTGAGGGCACGTGTGCATGTGTTGTGTGTGTCTGTGCTGTATGTCTCTCTGTCTCTTTATGTGTGTCTCTGTGCATTTGTGTCTGTGCTGTATGTCTGTCTCTCTGTCTCTATATGTGTGTCTCTGTGCATGTATGTCTGTATGTGTGTGTGTCTGTCTGTCTCTCTGTGTATGTGTGTGCTGTGTGTGTATCTGTCTGTCCCTCTGTGTGTGTGTTTGTTTGTCTCTTTGTGTATGTGTGTGCTGTGTGTGTATCTGTCTGTCTCTGTCTGTCCCTCTGTGTGTGTGTGTGTGTGTGTGTGTGTGTGTGTGTGTGCACAAATGTTACTGGAGATGAACCTAGGGCCTTACACATGACAGGAGAGTGGTCTACCAAAGTGACCTTTTCTGCAAAGGACATGGGCAGCAAAGAGTAGTGCGGACAAGACTCCTTAGAAATTCACACTCAACTCTGGGGTAATAACAAGGCCATGAGTTTAACAGGTTCCAGCTGCCAGCATGGCTGAGTCAGGACTGAGTTGAGACTGCTCTGTCTCCCATTCACGTGTTGGCCCTGTGTGTAGTCAAGTCCTGAGTGACATGGAGGTCCTTGTCTCCCACCAGTTGGACTATGTGAGTTCTGTTTTCAGAAGGCTGAGTGATAACAGTGAGAAGGGACAGTAGCCAAGCAACACATTTTATCCTAAGAATCTAAAAATAGAGGGACCTGCCTTGGTCAGAGAATACTGCTGGGTGGAACTCATATAGTTTCACTGCTAGCCAAGTACAATAAGAGCTGTGGGTGCTATTTTAAGACAGTCTGGTGGCACTTTTAAAGTTTAGAAGAAACAGGTTATGTTCACGTTAGTAGCTTTTATTTTATCCACTACATCCAAAATATAAACATTTATGCACATAGTCAATATAAAATTATTGCAGAAGTGTCTTCTATTCTCTTGTGACCCTTTGGAAACTCGTATGTTACCTGAATAGCACAAGAGAAAAGCCTTGGTCTGCCCTGTACGTGAGGCTCTTTTGAGGGCAAGATATGAGTAAGAAGGTGTAGATGAGAGATCTATGGTAGCAAGTGGAGAGGGGCAGGCAGTGGGCTCTCAACACTGTCTGTTCAGTGAGGACCCAGCTTGACATGTCTTCTTGACAGCCTAGACAGGTTAGGGTCCCTGCTTAGCACCCCACTAGGTGTTCATAGGAAAGGCCTGTGATGTAGGAGGGTCATCTGTCTATGTGTTAACTTTCATTGGTTAATAA
>LOEQ01003566.1:83971-109642 GCA_001685075.1 Bramus lutescens | reverse complement strand
ATTCCCCTCCCCCTCACTCTCCAATCCAGAGATCAATCCGGGTTCCTTGCTCTGCGGGCAGTCCAAGGTCCTCCCCCCTCCATCCAGTTCTAAGAAGGTGAGCATCCAACGAGATTAGGCACCCACAAAGCCAGTACAGGCAGTAGAATCTTCTCATGATTTTGAGCCAATAAACAAATCATTCTAAATGCTCCTTTCCAGTTAGTAGACTTTACTCCTACTTATTTTGGCTGGTGGGCTCCATTCAAAACTTTTTGGAGATAACATCAGAAGCTTCCCACAGGAGTGTTTGGGAATTTAAAAAGCTCCTAATAGCATTTTGATTTATTCGGGGAAATAGATCCAGTTAATAAAGGAAAAGAAGAAATCAGAGGCACAAGGACAGTGATCCTGATCAGGCACAGAGGCCCTTGTGTCTATTGGTTATTCTGCACAGGAGTGCTGGGCTTGCTGGACCCTCTAGCATAACTCACAGGGTGAAGGTAGATACCTGGGGCTGCTCCCTTGTGTTCCCATCACTTGCTGTTTCAGATGAAAGAAAAATTGAGAGTAGCCAATGATAAAATAAATGTGAATTTAAATTGTATAATCCCCTTCTCCACTGAGTCACTGATAGGGGTTTTTTAATGACCCAGTGCAAGAGAGTAGATTGGAAAATGATAGTGGAATCCTAGCAAATTCTAGTAGAATTTAAAGAGCAGTTTTGCAGCAGTTATTAAAACTCAGAAATTTACACAGCCCTTGACATTTTACTCCCAGGAATTTACTGTTGGAAGCAGTTGGAGTCATGAGGAAAGCATGATCAAAGGGCTTCATCCAGACGCCAATGAGAACAATGAAAGATTGAAACCCTGTTATCCACTAAGACTTAGTAAACCATAGCATAAACTTATATATTTGTAAATATTTCCAAGAATGCATCAGTTAATGCTATAACATACCAATCATTTATATTACTCTGATAGTTACAAATGAAAGAAAACAGTATAGATTATATTCCAATTTTATAAAATGCACCTGGAGCTCATTGATTTTGCTAGGCTAGTTAGCCATCCAGTGAGCTCCAAGATCTCCCTCCCCTACTCCAGAACCAGCACTGGGTTAGAGACCCACACAACCACATTCAACCTTAAAATTATCTTGCTAATTTATTTTACCTTTTGATTATTTTTTAAAAATTCTTTTACTTTTTTGAGAGTATAACAAATTTATGTCATTTCTCCCTTTCCTTTTATCTATCTAAACCAGCTATATATACCCTCCTTGCTCCCTTTTAAATTCATGGCCTCCTTTTTCATTAATTGTTGTCACATGCACACACACACATTCATAAATACACAGATGCAACCTGCTCAGTCTGTATGATGTCACTTGTACAGATGTTTTCAGGGATGACCCTTTGGTATTGAATAACCTATTGGTGTGCTCTTCCCTGGGCAAAGATGTTTCTCCTGCTTTCTACATTCTTCATTTGCCTGTAGTTCTTCGCGTAGGGATGAGGTCTCATTGGCTTCTCCTGCCCATGTTAGCAATGCTGTTGTTCTTGTACAGCTCATGTTTAGATAGTCATATTGATGAGATTGTATGGCTGAAACTTCTGACCTTCCCAGGAGATGCAGTCATAGCAAATTCTGAATTTAGAAATGAAAGGTTTGTAGAAATCTTTGAACGGATCTATTGACAACTGTGTACTCACTTTGCGTCTCTGTCACATTCTTTTTAAAGAATATTTATTTATTTAATGTGCACTGGTGTTTTACTCTGTGTGAGGGTTTCATTTCCCCTGGAACTAGAGTTACAGACAGTTGTGAGCTGCCATGTGGGTGTTGGGAATTTAGCCCAGGTCCTCTGGAAGAGAAGCCAGTGCTCTTAACTGCTGTGTCATCTCTCCAGCCCCTCTGTCACATTCTTGTAGAGTTTCAAATTTCTGCATTGTTATTATAAATGTGACCAATGTTCTATGATGTTACTACTGTAATTGTTTTGGATGCCATGCAAGTACCATATAACACAGGACACTTAATTAAAGGTGCTTGTCTTCCCCAACTGGAAAGTGTGGCTCTTGCAGTCTTTCTGCCCATTTTCTGTAATGTTTTCAGAGCCTTGGTGCTTTGTAGATGTCCCTGTCTGGCTGGGCTCCACTATTCTGCATTTTGATTGGTTATGGCTTTCTGTAATGGCCCCTGTCTGTTGCAAAGAGAAGTTTCCTGGATGAGGGCTGAAGACTATACTTACCTCTGGCTGTAAGGACAAATACTTAGGATGTAGTTAGAGATTATGCTGGTTTAGAAAAGTAGTGGTTATAGCCTCGCCTCCAAGATCTATGATTCCACTATCCTGGGTAGTTGGCTAAGCTTCCAGTACCAGGCATGATTTTCCTTTTGAGGGAATCTTAAGTTCAATCAGAGATCTGTTGGTTGCTCCCAAGGTACTAGTACCACTATTGCATGCTAGTGTTTCCATGCTATTCATTGTTGTGGTTCATAGATGTCGTAGCTGGGTAGAACTGCTGATTGCCTTCCTCCTTTGGAATCTTGCGTGGTGCCTCCTGGTTCCATGAAAGCTAGTCCTCAGGTCAGTAGTTCCAGCTCATGGTCCTCCAGGCCCTGTCCCTGGAGGGCCTGGCGTCTTCAGAAATAGGGACTTATTTCTACATTTTGGGGCCAACTAAGGGAAATAACAACAGGGTATGTGTTTGGGGAGTTTCTTGGATAGTCCCAAATGACAACTTAAAACAGGCTTCTCATACTTATTGTTGGAGTTTCTGCTAGATAATCTTTTGGTTCTTGAGGGAGTATTTTCAGACTAGATGAGAAAATTCATGTATTCACTTTGTATGAACATTTATATGTAGACTTACTTGTGTTATACTTTTTCAAGGTGGATGTGAATAGTGTGATTCCTTGTGACTTTTCAGACATCCTGCTATCTTATCAATCCCCCTCTTGTGTAATCATCTCCTTCCCCCTCGCTAAGCAGAGCCCACCCAGTTTCCCACCTCCCTCATCAGATCATTTAACCCTGCTATTCCCCCCTCCATTGCTCCATCACCACCCCACCCCAACAATGGTCTCTTTATGTTTTCCTGATTTTGGCAGTTACTTCAGAATATTCACACCTGAAAATTTGGAGTTAAGAGACTCTGATGAGAGAGAACTCATGACATTTGTCTTTCTGAGTTTGGGTTACTTCACCTAATATCTTTTCTAGTCTCATCCTTATTTTTTAAAACCTTGAAAGTTCATGATTTATCCTCCTCTTCCTCTTCTTCCACCTCTTCTTCCTCCTCCTCTTCCTCTTCTTTTTTACAGCTGAATAGTCTTCCATAGCATACATGCGCTACATTTTCATTGTCTGATAATTTTTTGAAGAGTGTCTAGGTTGTTTCCGTTTCCCAGCTGTTGTGAGTAGAGCAGCAGCCGCGATGGTGGCATGGCTGAACAGTGATCTGTGGAGTTGGATGTTAAGTCTTTTGGGTATTATATTCACATTTCAGAGGTCTAGAATCTGTAATTAAGACTCTAATGGTAATTCCCAGGTAGCAGGATTGATTCAGGCTCCCCCTTTTTCCCCTCTATATTTCCTTAGTATTCCCAAAAAGAAAAGTTTTGTAGAAAACTTATTCCTTAAACCTAACTAAAAGACTACTTTGAAATGTGACCCCATAAGCTACTGCTTTACACAGCTCTCTGAGCAGAAAATCCAACTGGCTGGTTTGCATTACAGGGAGGGGGGAGGTTGGCTTTTTGTTGATGAAGGAAGACTGTGCCCCTGACAAAAACCAGGGTGGATTTCATCTGGTCCTGAAGGAAGAACAGTGTTGTGAGGAGGTGAAAGGTCAGCCTTGAAACTCAGATGAGTTCTGGCAGGAGCGTTAATTTGGAACCACCAAGCCTGTGCCATGTTAGAGAACTTTCTAATTCCCAGTGTGGTCTGAAAGTAGAAAGTCCCTCTTTACTTGCATGCCCTGCTAAGCCCTCTTACATTTTCTTAGAAAAATAAAATGAGGAACAATGTTCTTAAGATGTTGAAATGGACTGAAAAGACCCGTAGTGAGCCTAGATGGGGATCGAGTGCATCCTGGTTGCTCGGAATGCTGCGTGATGGCTCGTTCTGTTTTAAAGTACTGCAGAAGTGATTGTTCAGTTTGCTTCCTGTGTGGGAAACACAGTACCTGCTGCTGCCTGAAAACATGACCAGATGTGAAGCTGGACTTCAGAGTCATTCCAGCGTGGATGGATTGTTCACATTAATTTCTGTGTAGGAAACATGGCCATATGTAAAAGCAGGTCATTTCCAGCATCAGTTTATGGGCTTTAGACAGAAGTACTAGAGCAGGGGTGAGGACAACAGGAGGGATGGCGAGGGGGAATGGTCATTTTATTCAGCTTGGGAAGGGCTTGACTCTATAGAAGAAGAGGCCAGCACAGAGGAAGGCCTGCGGGAGAAACCTGTCTTTAGAGGTCCCCAGTTCACTGTGAGTGAGCGGTGCTGAGTGGAGAGCTTATTGTAGACACATCTGGCTTAGGCATCACCACTTGGATTAGAAATGACCACCAAGATGCTCCTGGGTGCTCTGCAGCCTCATCTCTCCCCATTGGGTGTGACGCTGGGAAGAGGTTTAGGATGGAGGGGATGTACTGGCCTCCTACGCCCTGGGTGAGAGGGAAGGCTTTGTTCTCAGGAGGCATCCTGGCCCATGGTGATGTTCCTGTCTTTCAAGTAGGCCTGATGACAATGACTCTGATGTGCAAACAGGAGTGTTTAGGAAGCATGTAGATCAGTGTGTCCAAGGAAAGTGCTTTTTCTTCTTCCTTTCCCGCCAATAGCTACACAACATTCTTAAAGCAACAGGTTTTCCTGTAGTTTGAGGGAAGCATTTCACTTCTCACTTTAAAGTGTCCTGATATTTATTTCCTCTTCAGCACCTTGTATTTTAACTTCTGGAATTTTGACCATTTTTTAATTGAAGAAATGGGTCTGTTTTATAAACTAACCACTTCTAATTTGAAATCTGAAATATATAAAAATCACAAACTTTCCAACCCTGACCTTATATGTTATTCATAGAACACAGGCTATATATATACATACACACATACACACACACACACACACACATACACACATTACCTTAAGGGTATGTATGAGGTCTTTATGAAACTCAGGTGGGTTTCTTGTTTAGAGTCCAATGCCCCAGCACATCTCTCTCTTCCTAGGGCTCCTTCCCTCCTCTTCTCTCTCCCCTTCTCCCTCCCCTCCTCTGTCTCTCTTTCTCCCCCCTCACATGCACACACTCACACACACACACACACACACACACACACACAGGGGTGCATATATTTATGTATGTCTTTCAGGCCTTAAACATTAAGATAAAGAATAGTCAATCAATAGATGTTTGTCAATTATCTCAATACTTTTTCCTTTATAGTTTAGGAATGAAGAACAGAAGTGTGTAGTCTTGTCAGCATTAGAGAACTTAGCGTAGTCATGCACCTCTCTGAGGGGACATGCCTTGCATGGATCAGGGTGACAGTGTTCACTGTTTAAGTGATTCAGTGTTGAGAGCAATGACACTACCATCTCTAATGTCACCATTAAAAGTCTGGTAGTGTGAAATGCCCGCTCAGCAACTCCACCTTCATAGGTCCATCTCCATTTGTTGGCGCTGGTCATCACAGCATTTTTTTTAAATTGTAAAATGCCGATTTTATTTTGGTCAGTGACAGCTCTCTGTGTACTTTCCAGTTCTGAAGACGGTAATAATTATATTCATTTCAATGCACAGACATATCATTAGGTACAGTTTTTTGAGTACCTACTATGTGCTGCAAGCATATGACATTTCATTGAATTTTCACAGTGGGCCTACTAAATTAGAATTGTTATCCTGATTTTTACAGAGGAGAAACTGCACTGGGTCCAAACGCCTTCTTTGTGAGCATCTTCACCAGCTTCTCCATGTTCCCCTGGCCACATGCTTCCTGGTGCTCAGTCATTCTACCTACTGGCTCTGCTTTAGTTTTTATAAGTTCGTCTCTGTGAAACACATTATAGTGATATAATTTGTCACATACTGTTATATAAATAGTAACTATTTTGTAATTTTAGGTCATTGTAGCTCTGGTCTGTCTTGGTCTCTTCAGTGTATTGAGACAAAATATGGTAGCGCCGATGACCTATAAATAACTATTAAGTTCTTCCACCTTAGAGTCTGGGAAATCCAAGAGAAAGCTGCCAGTCAAGTTGTTATCCTGCGAGGACCTGCCTCCTAGTCTGTACTTGGAAAATGCCTTCAAGTTACATCCTCTGTGCTAGAAATGAGGAGGGATATCTGAGAACTCATTGGCATGTGTACATGGTCCCTTTGCAGAAAGATGGCTTGCTGCATAGGGATAGTGAAATTATTTTTGGTTTTTTAAGTACAAGCAAAACATATTCTTTCCCTAGAATGTAGTCTACTAGGTGTGAATTCTCGCATTTAAAATATGTTATTGCTGAAAACAGCATATGTTCATTTGAACCTGCAGTGAGTTGTAGTGTTCACTGGGGATGGGGAAGGTCTTCCCTAAATGATGTTGCATATTGATCAAGGAGGTGGCTGCCATAGGTTCCTTCTTAAAATAACAGTGGAGTTTGCTGTCTGGATTGTTCTCTCACAGATTTCTTTCTAGAATGTAATAGTGTTTGATAGCAGAACCTCTTTGAAAGTTAGAGAGAGACAACCTCCCACATATTTATGAGCTGAGTTTACATTAGCACTTGAGAAGCCTCTGTTTCCTTTCCGCATCTTTCACGGCACCATCATCAATCACAGGCTCCATCCTAGGAGATGACTTTGCTTTTTCCTAAGAGCAAGCCCTCACCTCTTGTTTAACATAACGTCATGGCAGTTCAGGCACACCCTCCAGCTCCTGCTCTCTATGGTATCCCTATCCCCCCCCCTCTACAGTTACTTCCTCCTCTCAAGCCTTGAACCCCTTAATCATTCATGAGGATTGGGATCAAGTTCTTCCAAACTCTCATTAATATTGATGTCTTTATCTCTCATAAATTTCAGATATTCTTAATGGCATCTAGAATGGTAAATCCTTTCCATCAGGTTCCCAGTTCATGTCATCCATATCTATTAGAAGAATCTATGGCTCAGGTCTTATGAATGCATATCTTAAGTAGTAATCCTATACAACTTCATAATGGAAGCTATGTTGGTAGGTATAAAAGTGGCATTAATTTTGTTGGCTATATCTGCCAGAGCTCATGGGTGACCAGGTGTTTTATGGGTGCCCAGTAATATTTGAAAGGAAGCTTTTCTGGGAAGTGGGTCATAACAATAAGCTGCAGATGTTTAGGAAGCTTGTTGCAAATGGATACACTGCTACCCCATTTCCTGAGCACAGGCAGAGTAGATTGCAGTGTCATTCTCAGGGGCACTAGGAATTTGGGGACAGTTAATGATCATTGACCAACACTCAAAGTCATCAGTTGCACTAACTCCTAACAAGAGAGACAGTACATCACAATGCTCTAAAGCCAGGCTTTAATGCCTCTGGCTCTGAGGTCCTAAGGACTGGTACAGCCTGCACCAGTGGTCTCAGGAGCCCTGGATGCTTCCTGTGGCTCCCTCATCAGCACTTACTGCTTCCCCTGCACTAAGCTTTCTTGTGTCTCGTTTTTGATTAAAAGCAGTGATTCTCAACCTATGGGTTGTGACCCACTGGAGGCGTCGAATAACCCTTACACAAGAGTCACCTAAGACCATTGGAAAGTGCAAATATTTACATTGTGATTTATAACAGTAGCCAACCTATAGTTACAAAGAAGCTTTGAATATAATTTTATGACTGGGAGGGTCACTACAACACGAGGAACTGTGTTAAAGGGTCACAGCATCAGGAAGGTTTAGAACCACTGTAAAGTGAGAGGCTTTACACTCTTCCTTATGCATGGACATTCACAGGATGTCTGTAAGACGATTGATGGACAGGCCTGATTTCAATATTGTGTCTCAGAGGCTAGGGAGGCCTGAGGAGAGGGAGAAAGATGGAGAACAGCTTTTCAGTGGCAGAAGACATGCACATTTACTAATTAAACTTCCTGTGTTATAGGTACTTGCATGGGATCCAAAACTATTACAGTAGTAAGTCATAGATCACTGGTCACATATATAATAATAATGCAGAAATTTGAAACACTCAGAGAATGGGACAGAGATGCAGGGTGATTACATGGTTGTCAATAGATTTGCTCAGTAAAGGGTTTTTACAAACCTTTCTTCTGTACTAAATATAGAATCTTCACAGCACAGCAGAATAAGTTAAGCCCCATGGCACAATCAACCACCTCCCAACTCCATCACATTGAGGGCTACTGGGTTTTAACATAGTATTCTGAAGGGCCACATGCATCCAGACTCTACCCCTTCTCACTAGAGAGTTCTGCTGCTGGGGTGTTGAGGGTTTGTAGGAGCCAGCTGATCACATCTCTTCCCAGCTCTGGCTTGAAACTGGTCACAATGAGAATGGCTATTTTATGGCTATTATAAGCACTGAAACCGGTAGCCCTAGAGAGCACTACTGACGTTTTACCATCAACCTTTTCCTACTCTGTAGTGAAAAGACATCCCAGTGAGTTTATTCAGGCCTGTCCGCAGTCACATCCAGCCTTTTAACACTGCAACATAATGTCATCTATAGAGTCCTTGAGTAAGAGCGGCACAAATGAGTTTCAAAAACAATCCCAAATCTTATAATGGAAGTCCACAAGGGGAGAGGAGATGAAACTCTTTATGCTGCTTGTCTGGAACACTGTGTTTTCCCTCAGATAGTCCTTTCTCAGCTTCAAAAGTGATGATGACTAAAGAAAGTCTCAGAGTAGCATGCGTGTTTACACCCTCCTCTGTGGATGCTTCCTACGAGCAGGGCAACATGCAGAGTTGACCTGAGTCCCTGCTCAGGGCCACCGAAGTATGTGCTGGACTCTCTTCACCTTCTCCAGAGCTCCTGAGCTTCCTGAAATGCTGCAAGCAGGAGGCAGTGCCGCTCACACTGACTTTAACCCTCAGGTCTTACTCCCTGCACCACTGAAGAAACTTAGAGCTAACACTTGTAGATCTCCGAACAGATTTTTTGAACTGCTCAAACCTTTGAGAAATAAAAGCAAAAGCTCACAGTAAAGGAGATCAGAACAAATACTCTGAAATGTCATCTTGATGTGCAGCCCCCTGCTGACCCCAACCCACAATCCTTCTGCTTCTTCCCCACTAGTTCTATGATTGCATGTGTATCAGATTTATCTTTTTATTGGCTAGGAAGTAGAACTTGTTAGTGGTTGTGATTGAGAGAGGCAGCACAGTGGAAGCCTTCACACGTGCAGGGCCCCATTGTTTGCCCCATGGAAGCACACTTGTGGATGCTTTTGACTCCAGTCCTTCAGGATGAGCTGTTCTTGTCTGCTATGTCTATGTATTTATCTACACTAAACTCAATAAAGCCTGCTTGCTTGAGATGTGGAACCTCCAGCAGCCAGAGAACCTGACCTTGCAGATAAAGATTTAGTGTGACTCCTGGCCACCACACCCTGGTTCCATCCAAAGGTCTCATATATACTCACCTGGAACCTAAGTAAGGAGCAGCAAAAGCTGAGTGCCATTTGTAGTCATTCTAAATGCCTATCTCCAGGGTGTCTAGGACAACTTAAATAAGTAGCAAGCTGCACATAGCACCCACAAACCTACTGTCTTCAGCCATTGTTTGTTGGACAATATACTTTAAAAAGTGAAAAATGTACAGGGTACATCCTGTATGGCACATTAGAATTAGAGAAAAAAGTCCACAAACCCAACGATAGACATGTATCACTTAGCAACGCAGATACATTTGGAGAAGTGAGTCATTAGGTGATTTTCTAATTGTACATGTGTTATAGAATACACTCATACAGACTGCTTAGGCTCCAAAAGCATTGGAAATAAAATCATATGGGAACACCGGCGCATATACAGGCCTTATACAGGCCATCCTTGACTGAAGTGCTGTCATGTGGGGCTCTGCTATGCTTAATGATATAAAAACAACCCAAGTATTTTTGAACACGATAAGTGCAAAAGAAAAACAAAAACAAAAACAAAAAACACCTAGGAAGAGGGGGCATAAAAGACTGTTAAGAGCTGTGAGATTATGTTTTCTAGATATTTCAGGGTTGCAGCACGCATGAAATCTAAAGACTATGGTGGCCTAAGTAAGGCCTACGTAATGATAATACCAGGCATAGGGAGATGTTCACGAGGCCCCGCCCCATAAAGAGCTACCGGCAATTGGTAGAAAGAAAGGGCCAGTTTTCTTCAGTCAAACTCCTTGGCAGAGTATCTAGTCCCAAGTGGTCAGCCCTAAACACATGAGTGACACGAAATGGTTGCCATAGGATATTGTATGTGCACACATATGTAACAATAATAACTGAAGAGCAAGAGGCCATGACTTTGGGAGGGAGGGAAGGAGATGTGGAGTAGTTAAAGGAGGAGGGAAGAAGAGATGGAAGTGATACAAATACAGTACTCATGAAATTCTCAAGAAATTAAAACTTTAAATTATGTGCGTGGTAGAACACACACACACCTCCACTGTGTTGACTAGAATAAGGGAAAGCATTATCATTGACTAATCATTTTGTCATTTCAATGGCCCCTCTGGGGGAAATAAGATTTAAAGAAAAAATAGAGCAGAGAAACAAACAAACAAACCCCTTGATATTTTTAAAAACACAGATGACTGGGAAATTCAGATATTTAATTTCAAGGAAACAAGGCACCCCCCCACCAAACACACACCCTCTTCCTTCGGTTGACAAACAAGTTATTGTTTGGGGACAGGGTGGTGCCAGTGCCAGCTCCAGCTATCTGTAGACTGCATTCTCACGAACTTAGTTGTTTTTTAAAAACTCTCCATTTATTATTCATGTGTGTGCGTGGGTAGGGGCTGGCCTTAACCACAGCGTGTGTGCACATAGCAGTCAGAAGATGACTTTGTGCCGTCATTTCTTCCTACCGTAACCTTTACGTGGGCTCTGCCAATCAAAATCAGAGAACGCATCTTCCATAGCAAAGCATCTTTACTCACTAAGCCATATTGCTAGCCCTAAACACAACTCTCAAGATTAAAAAAAAATAGTTTCATACGTGAAACAGTGAAGAAGGGAGAGTAGATTTGAATGAAGAGGTTATTCTAGTAGGGTAGTTTGCTCAAACTTTGAAAGTATTAGTAAACCAAATACATTTCTAAGAAAATAGAAATTATAATAATGAACTCAAGTAGTTGAAAACCTTGAAATGGAACAAAAACTCTGGGGACAGTCCTTAGAGACTGTCCAGACTGTCCTGTGGACTCCTGAGGGCAGTGGCTGCAGGCTGAATTGTGTGCAGATTGTTCTTGAGCTGAGGTATGCAGTAGCTTTCAGCTTTGTTTGTTGGCAGTGACAACAGCTATGCCTGTGCCTTCTCTCAGAGAAGTCTGCTCTCCAGTAGGGGCTGATATCCCTGTTTCCCAATGGTGGGAGAAAGTTAAATGTTAGAGAAAACAAGTCTGCCTATGACATTCATGGCCTCTTCTGAAGCTTGGAAACCACAAGGGAGGTTTCTTCATGACCTTATTCATATGGAGCCTCCTCTGAAGGGGAAGGGAGAAGAGCCTTGGCAACTGGCTTGGCACCATTTCTGACCTTGACTTGTTCAACTTCCTAAGCACTATATAGGGGCATAGAATAGAGTGGCCCTGATCTGTGGCCACCAGGCCTGGCTGTAGTTGCACCTTTACCCCTTCCTTCTCTTGCCCTTGCAGGGAGCTTCCTGTCAGGTGCCTGCTATAGCTTCCCTCTGCTAAGGCATGGACTTCTCCTCCTCTGGATCCCAAAGTTAACGAAATGGATGTATTGGGACTACGGTTTGCCTTCCTAGGATCTCAATGGTTTGGCAAAGGCTTCTAAAGTGGAGAGCCCTCACAGTCTTCTCCTTTTTCCTTGCAGAGGAGACTGTGGCAATATTGTATTGTGATACAGAATTGCCCTGGGGACTCTTTAGAACTCTCTGGAATCTTTTATTCTGCCCTAATATGCAAACGTTGATCACACATTCTGAGCAAAACTGAGGTCTTTGATTTTATCAAGGCAGGGACTGACGATGGTGGCTTACTCTTGTCATCCCAGCACTTGGGAGGCTGAGGCAGGATGCTTGGCAAAAGCAAGTATGAGGCTATGTCACATAACACAGCTTAGGCTATGAAGTGAAATCCTATCTAAAAAGAAACCAAACAATAACAGCAACAAAGCAAACAAAACCTTTAAGAAAAGCAAAAGGGACTGGGGTAGGATAAAGACAAATAGAATGTGCAGAGCCCTGAACTCCACTCTTGGACAAGGCCAGCTATATTAGGAGAGCACAGAATGTGTCTTTTGCCAAGATTTTAACTGGTTTCTCCTTTTTTACTCCTGTCTATTTCTGGTCCCCTGAATTTTAGCATACATCACTCCCGGAGTCTCTCTCTCTAGGTACCAACCTTTGTTCTCTAAAGTGTGACATGGATATTGGGCTCCAGTCTTCCCTCCACTTTCCTGGAAGACCTCCCTGCTCTCAAAAAGAATTTTTATTGTTTTTGTTTTGTTTTTTATTTTTAATTTGACAAGTTCTCCCTTTGTAGCTCAGGCTGGCCTAGAACTCATTATCTTACTCTGTAGCACTGACTGGTGCAGAGATAACCTTCCTTCTGCCTCATCCTCTAAACATTGTGTACTGCCATACTGTGTGTCTTTCTACCTCTTAAATGGCTGTGACTTAGCAGTTAAGGTTTTGATTCCCAACACCCATATGGAACCACACAACTGCCTGTAACTTCAGTTCCAGGGGATCTGACACCTCTTTCAGACCTCCCTGTGCTTCTGCATGCATGTGTGGTTCACACAGACAACACCACACACACACACACACATGCACATAGAAAACAAATTAATATAAAAATATAGTTATGGCTTAGGGCATTTGCTGTTGACTATTCTCTGTGTTTATCCTCCTGAGGAAGCTCACTCCTTTGACACCATCTTCCTACCCCATTTTTCAATTCTAGAGCCCGGGACTTGCTGAGTTATAGCCACGTACTGTCTCATCCAAGGCCCCAAGACCTAAGTGTCAGAGTATTCCAGATATAAATCACCATTCTCTATCTCCCCTTTACTCTCTAACTACGCATTCCCTCCAGTTGCCAGTTTTAATCCAGAAATTGAGGTGAGGTTTCTCATATTTATCAAAAAACCCTGCTGAGATGGTTCATACTCAGGAGGCTGAGGCAGGAGGATCATGAGTTCAAGCCAGCCTATGTTACATAGCGAGACCCTGTCTCAAACAAAACAAAACAAAAAAAGGATCCCCTTGGCCTTGGTGTTTTTCTAGTAATCTGTATAGTACATTTGACCTGGGGAATGCTGGCCATGTGGCTGATAGGATTATCTGGTTCTTTTATCAAACTCGGGTGCTTTAAGGCAAAGGCCACCCTTGCTTCTCAGTGTCTCCCAGGAGTGCCTAGTGTGTAAAATAGGAGTCTTAAATGTTTTGTTCATATGTCATCATATGACACTCATGGATTTATCACATGCCATTCTATCCTACACACTGTGGTTCTTGACTCTAGTCTTCCTCTTACTAGGGTATAATCTCCCTGAATGTATGCCTTTCTCTAGACAACAATGTGTTGTAGCCCCTGTACAGCCTTTATACTTGAGGCTCAGGGAACATTGTAGAAAAGGAGGCAGAAAGATTGTAAGATCTAGAGGACCAGAGTGTCTGCTGTGATGTAGTGTCTGTTATATATATTCCATGGTTACACCCATGGGATCCCAGCAATAAGGTTGCTTAAACACGAACAGTACAATGATAATACCAATTCACATTGCAATGTGGGTGGGGGGTCTCACACTATACCACCCTAGATGAGAGCTACATGAGATTAATGACTGTTGAGAGTCTTCTGTCTGATAGATTGAGCCCCTGATAGATTCTCCAATCTCAAGAGGTCAGCCTACACACGCATATATATGAGCAACACTCAGTGGACTCATTATGTGTTTATATGTACCTATATATGTATTCGCATGTATAAAACAATAAGTAAAGAAGAGGTCAAGAATCTGAGAGGGAGTAGGGCTTGGGAGGAGTTGGGTGGGGTGGAGGGGGTTAGAAATGATGTAAATACACTACTTGTGTATAAAATTCTCAAAACAATTTAAAAGTACTGTTGTAGGCTCTGTGGAGTGCCTTGCCCATGCCCTTGGGTGACTGAGGTCTGTTCAGTCTATGGCTCCAAGCCACCCAGATTGCAGCTGCCCCCGGCTTATCTCTGACTTTTTTTTTCCACTGTAGGAGCACACTCGGTACTCTTCCACTGCCTCTTCTAATCCTCTTAGAGACCTTCCCTGTGCCAGATGTTGCCCTGCTGAAAAAGACAGCATCCTCTCCTACCCCGCACGTGGCTTCCTCGAGGCTTATGTGGCAAAAGTTAACTGTGTGTATTCTAGGTGCTTGTAAGTGTTGCTTGTCTTCAGGACTTGTCACGGAGGTTGTCTATTTTGAATCCTATCAGTGCTGCTAGCTGATTTTCTGTGCTTTCCCTCTCTTCCCTAAGTGGGGTGCAGACGAGGGACAGACTACTTGTCCTGTGTATCTGCCTGGCCTCTGCTGATCTCAGAAAATGCTGTCTAGGTGTCAGGCCAAGCACAGACATGCACTCAGGCCTGGATCCAGTTTGGAGCCTGGGAGAGAGTCTAAATAATCCACACTCCTACCTCTGAGCATATAACTAAGCAGCGTCTTTCTTCATCCTTTTCAGCTCTTGAGGGCAGGGCCAAATACGTGCTCACATGTGCTCCCCCTTCCCCAAGCATGATGCAATTTCTCCAGCAGGAAATTTGCAGTACTTTTTTGCAAAAGTGGCAGTAAGAAGGTGGGATAGAGAAGGGGCAGAACTGAAAACGACATAACAGAAAATGATCTTCCCGAGTAAGAAGTGAGATGGTCTCAAATGGAAGCTTTGGTAACTAGGTTTGCTGCCCGTAAATATGTGTGAAATCTCTTCCCAGAGTGTGCTGGGTAAGTTAGAAGATTGGATATCATCAGTACTGACAAAAATACTGGAGACTTGAGCACCCAACATTAGATTTAACAGTGAGGTAGTCACCGAAAGGGACATCTAAGGGTCCCTTCAGTACCTGTAGGTCTCAGGAGTAAGAGCCACAGCTTTCTGAAGGGTTCCATACAGCAACCCCTGGGGTAGGCAGCTGCACACTTGTGCTGCTCCTGATCTGAGATGCAGGCTGTCTCTAGATTGAATATCTCATTATCATCACTCCCCGCCCCCTGAGTCCCTTCCATCTCAGGTTGGGCTTTAAGTGTGAGCAGGTCTGTTTCTTTCTGCCCTTTCCCAATAATACTAATGCTAGTATTGGTTTCAGAGTAGATGTTAAGTGGGTTTGATAGATTGCCCGTGGCTTGCTAGGGTACAGAGAAGGATTCTGAAGTTCAATTAAAGTTCAGTGGAGGGAAGCCCCATGGAAAGAGGTGAAAGGGGGCGGGGATGATTGGAGAGGAGCCACACCAATGCCACACCTGTTCTATAGAGTGGGGAGTAGTAGCCTGGAGTGGGTGGAGGTTATTTTAATTCCATTTTTCTTCCAGAGATTTCCCTTGGGTGCTCCTCAGTAGGTTGGATGTGGTATCTTTGTGGATGGGGAGAGAAAGTTGAACAGCTTCCTCCTCTCACCTGTTGACTTCTGATATTTGACACTTGATCAGACCCTGTGATCACAAACACGCAGGAACGGGAGGCTGTTTACCACTTCCCTCCACAGTAAATGTTTTCCAGTAGTTATTTCAGAGGCAATTTAAGCTTCTGTAACTTGAGCTATGACTGGATACTCCTAACTTAGCGCGTACATTGCTGTCCACATTGCTAGCCTGGAATCTTCACTTTGGTAGTGAGAGTGTGCTGAGGAGGGACTAATGGCTTTGAGCTGCCACTGGGTCTGTTTCATAGCAACAGTCAGTTATACAACCTTATTTAGTAGCTTTTGCCCAGGGTAAATTTGTCCCATCACCTCCTTTGTTTTCTCAGACGGAGAAACCGAGGCATGCCTTGGCATTTGACTCATTCGTACTGGAATGTAGACGATTTCAAAGTAACGTGGCCCTTGGAGCTCTTGGCCCATGAAGTTAGCAAATGCACCCTGAATGTTTTATACATGTCAGTTGTGGACATTACAAGTATAGCTATGGGCAAGAACATCTAGGCACTTGACCTAAAAGTAGTGCTTCAGTAGCTTGGAGAACATAAATGAAAACCCCACGGCAAATAATACTTGAAAGAGAGTAGAGTACTAAGTGTCCTGAGTACAACAACATTTAACTAGAAACCCTCTACCTTGGTTGACCAGTGAAGCTGTTTGGGAACAGCCACACAGCATCCCCTAAGTCTGAGAAACAGCAGAAGTAAATCTGCCCAATGGATGGAAGAGAAGTCAGTGGGTAATGGAGAGAATGCCCCGAGGCAGTCTTTTAGTGCCCATCTTTGCCAAATTATGGATGGAGGTAAGGGTAGGCTTCTTATAGGCCGTGAAGGCACCAGTTGCCTTTCCTGGACCTGCTAGTAAGAAAAGCCATCACGTCGGTAGGATGCGCTTGCTTAGTTGTATCAAGAGTGGGAAGAAGTTTATAAGAGCTGGTGAGCCTTCAGTGGCATTATCCCTGTAATCAGCTATGTGTACAAGCAGGGTTCCCCTCTGCTACGCACAACCTGTAAGTGTGGACTACAATGACCAGTGACTGTAAACAGGTACATCAGCCTTGGGGATGGAACATTACCACCCAACTCTTCTCCAAACCATGTCTGGATTCTCATGCATCTGCCCATGTATTCATCGTAGCCCTTGCCTGCATCCTTGACTATATCTGCTCACAGAAGTGTTAGAAGCAGTTAGATCTATTAAAGAAAGCATTGCCCTATAATCTACACCCACAGCTGGATTCTGTCACCTCAGTCACTGGTTGCGGTCAAGGCTCCAGGCCCTAACCTAGAAACTGGGTTATTACCCACTCCCTGATGTCTTTGTGCATCCCTCTACAGCAGCGGTTTTCAACCTTCCTAATACTGTAACCCTTTAATACAGTCCCTCATGTTGTGGTGACTTATATTTTTGTTGCTATTTCATAACTGTAATTTTGCTGCTGTTATGAATTGTAAGGTTTTTTTTTGGAAATAGAGATTTGCCAAAGGGGTCTCAACCCACAGGTTAAGAGCCACTGCTCTACAGATAGCATTCATCCCAATTTCTCACCTAACAAGGCTATTTTGGTCCCTTCAGAAAGCCCCCTATGCTCTCTGTGGAGCCAGGGTTCCCTTAGTAGCTCTGTGCATTCACTTGGCACGTTTCACTTTATATCCTGATTTGACCTTGGCTTCCAAGCAGCCCTGAACTCCTCACAGGGAGGCACCATGTCCTAAGTCATGCTCATTCCCAACCTCAGGCACACAGTAAGGCACACAGTAAGATACACAGTGAGTCACCATCAATGCCTCAGTCACATAGTGAGTCGCAATCGGTGCCTGAGGCACACAGTGAGGCACCATCAGTGCCTCAGGCACACAACGGGGCACCATCAGTGCCTCAGACACACAGTGAGGTGCCATCAGTACCTCAGGCACACAGTGAGTCACCATCGGTGCCTCAGGTACACAGTGAGGCACCATCAATGCCTGATGAACAGTGTATGGTGATTACTATTTGCATCATCACAGAAAGAGTTATGAGTGAGTGAAGATTAATATAAACATGAGTAACTGTTGAATTCTTACACTCCTTGGAACTTAACCAAGTTCTTTGTATGAAACAATTCTCAGTCACTTTAAGGATGCTTTGTAGTAAATGTATATAACAAAATTTACCATCTAACCATCTTTAAGCCCACATTTTGGTGGTAGCAGGACATTTGCACTGTTGTGTAACCATCACCACCATCTAACTCCAGAACTTTCTCTTCATCCTACACAGAAGTGCCATACCGCATGAGCAATAGCTCCCTACTCCCCTCACCCACTGCCCTAGGAAAGAACCACTCCTCTTTCTGTCTCTATCTGCTTGGCTACCGTTGGTACCTCATGTAAGTTAAATCTTTTGTCTCTTACTTATTTCACTTAGCATGTCTTCAAAGTACATCTATGATCCATGTTGTAGGTATTAGAATACCTTTCCTTTTAAGGATGAATAAAATGCATACTCACGGGCATGTGCGCACACACATGCCAATTTGCATTTGTGAATTTAGTCTGCTGATTTATATATGGATTGTTTCTATCTTTGGGTTATGAGGAGTAGTGTGAACATTGGTGTGCAAATCCTTTTCCAGGACTGACTTTCAACTTCTACTGAAAATAGAAGTACATAACCTTGTGGTAAAGTTACTTTTAGAGTTTGGAAACACTTTAAGTGTATTTGGAACAGTCATTTTGAATCAAAAAAAGAAACAATAAAACAGGCAGCTTAAGAAAGGATGTGACATAGAAAGATGGGCTGAGAGTTCACATTCTTATTTTTGTGCCCTGTGGGATGATGCGTGGTGACACGAAATGACTTGTTTCATGTGCTGCTTTCATTTTTGTCTTACAGCATCAAACTTCTAGCTGTTCAAGAGCTGCTTGACAAAGAGGCCCTGGAAAAGGTAAATATTTTGTTCTTCCTGCCACACAAGCAGAATTCTTATCCCTGGCCAGAGGCAGCACTTACTGCAGAAGGGGCCTGCTTCTTTGTTCATCCCACAGGCAGTGAGCCTTGAGGACTCTCAGCCAAAGCTTCCAGCCATGCTCCATTCACACTTACAGACCTAAACTTGCCCTGTTCCTTCCAGACTCTGTGACAGCAGAGGCTTGCTTGTCACAAGCCAGGCCACCTCCTAAAGAAGGTTTCCTGTGCTTCTAAGCAGCAGAAATAAGAGGCCTCCCACATGCTAGCGTTCAAGCTTGCTGTCACCTCCTCTCTGCTCCATGTTTGATTATCTGAGTGTGTGGATGAAGGGATTGAGGCCCAGCCACTCTCAGTAACCAGCCCAAGGCAAATGAACCCAGTGGAAGAGTGAGGATGTGAACCCCATATTTCCCTTTCTGAAACAGCAGCTTCACTGTTGAACAGACATTGTTGTGATGGCACATCCATTTTAGGCTGTTGCTGAAGCCTGGGAAATCACCAGCTCACCTGGGAGGTGATATTGGTGTCTTTCTGCCTTCCCTGTTTGAGCCAACCCTGGAACTGACAGTCTTTTGCTTGTGGGTTTGGGCTCTAGGTGTGAGGAGGAATGGGTTCAGCAATGCAGGCTAGGCCGGTGCTGCAGAGGTCAGGCCCTAAAATGCCATTGTGGGACCTATCGTACTCATGCAGTACTCTCCCCTGGCCTAGCTCAGGACTCTTCTATAACTGTAGCTGCGGGTGTTGATTGTAATCTGTAGGTTGACATAAAAGTGAGTGTTTAGAGAGATAAACATCCAAATGCTATTTATTTTAGAAGTTTAAAATGTTTGGATTAGTGCTCAGTCTCTTGGTATGGGAAGGGAGAAAGTCTTTAAAGTCAGCACCAAGCAGTACTCAGGGAATGACCTGAGCTCTGAGGCTCTCCTTGGCCTCTTTTCCATGATGGGGGAGGCAGGGACAGTGCTTCCACTGGATCTTAGAAAGGCAATATGCGAAGCAACTGACTTACTGGGGCCAAATGGCTCTTGGGACACCCAAGCACTGTGCTCGTATTAATTCTTAATTATTCATATCAATTCTTCATATATACCCAGCTGTTAAAACATACTATGATGACTACAAAAGCTATCAATGGGCCAAATGGTGCCTTGATAGCCAAAAGCCATTGTGCGCCTTGGTTGTAGATGGTAGATTAGATAACGGAACTAAATGAACAGTAACTTTTCCTGAAGCTGATGACTTGTTTGTGATCATGTAAGAGAATGACCTGGTCTTTAGGAATCACAGGAAGGAATATAGGAATGGATCTTATTGACCATTCTGAAAAGATTCCAAAGACAATGGAGAGAAAGAGAGATGGGGGAGAGGGGAGAGGGAGGGGAAGAAGGGAAGAGGAAATGGGAGAGAGGGAAAGGGAGGGATATCTATCCATATCTATATCTGTCTGTCTGTCTATCATGTATGTATGTATGTATGTATGTATGTATGTATGTATGTATGTATGTATCAGAGGAGATATGCAGGTGGTGCAGAATAGAGATCATTGAACCTCTGTATAAACAGGTGTATGAGGGTTCTTTGTCTGTTCTTGAAACTGTTTCAAAGACCCTCTCCATTTTTGTCTTTGTAGTAGTAGTCACTGCACTTATTTGCTTTACCTCCTGGCTTTGAAAAGCTAGAAAGAAAATCTTGCCACACATGGAGCCTCCCCATTCAGTGCATCAGTATAATAAAAATACAGGCACCAAAATTACCAGTTATATCTTTGACATGACTACTGTCCAATTTAGAGAGGTCACATAGCCAGGCCAGTTCAGGGAACCAGAACCTGCAAAATGGATCAGAGCGGTGGTGTCAGGCTTGCTGTAGCTGACTGCCAGCCAGTGAGCCATTGTGCGCCTGAGAACCAGGCTTCTATAGCTCTGCTCCAAAGCCTGCCTTCTCCTTCCTTCCTGAATTATCTTGGGTTGCTTCTCCTCTGTGCCTCAGGTTCCCAGCTGTAAAATGAAAACTGTAATCCCTAATTCACAGAGGTTTGGAAGAGAGTTAAGTGGGCAGTCTAGGTAGAGGTGCTGAGTGGGTCATCTGGGTCTGAGGTCTCCAGCAGGCGGCGTCTCTTGTCCCCACCTCCAGCTGTTCTCCTTGTTGTCCCTTCCTCCCATTCAGTAGCCTGATGGTGATCTGTGTCATCCCATCTTTGCAGATGACCAGCAGAAAACTTTAGAGGACCATTGAAGTATGCACAGGGACTGATGGGGCCCATATTCTCGCAGTTGGCTTCCCTCTTCTGTCAATTGTCTGCATATTCGTGCTTGCACGTTCATCATGCGAGTGTTTGTGGAGGTTTCCGTGTGCTGGTCAAGTAGTAAACATTTTTAGAAAATCCCAGAAGCAGCCAGCAGTTATATACTTAGTATCCAGTTAGATTTTGAGTGATACATGGTATATTGCCTCAATTAGTTCCCCCCTTTTCCCCCTTCAGTAAGACTGGTTCAATGATTTGTTGTTCCCTGAAGAGCCTTGCAGATGATAGATTCCTTTGCACCTGGTCAAGGCTAGAGAGCCACCGAGAAAAGGTCCTGGTTAACCATGCAGCTTTGCTATGCAAAGTATTGTCCCTGCATCAGTAGCTCTGGAAGGTCACTAAAAATGTGGAGCTCTGACCCTTATCTCAGACCCGCTGAATCAGAGCCACATTGTGCAGAGACCCCAGGTCCCTGAACTGTTCAGGAGAGGATCATTTACTATCTTCACAGTGATTATTGACTAGCCTGTGGTAGTCAGAAACCTGTAAGAGGGCAAAAATCTTGCTTTTATATCCAATGAAGTTCCTTTGGGAGGTTTGGGGGGGCAACTGAAAAGGAGCAGACCCATCTATTTGTAAATCCCTGTTGTGTGTGGCATGCACATGGGTATGCCAACACATATACTAGTTTAGGAGCCAGAGCAGAATGGGGGAAGTGTCTCTCCATCACTGTCTGCCTTATTGCCTTGGGACAGGCTCTCACTGAACCAGAACTTCACTATTTCTGCTAGACTGGCCAGTTGTCCACAAAGCTCCTGGGATCTGCTTGTCTTTGATGCAGGGTTAGGGTTACAGAAATGTGCAGCCATGCCTAACTTTTTTATGTCGATCCTGGAATTTGAACTCAGGTCTTTATGCTAGCAAAGCAAAGCACTCTTACCCATTGAACCATATCCCCAGCCTCTTCAAACCTCATTTATAACTTATTTGTCCTGCTGGTAACAGCTGGAGCCAGCAAGAGAGCTCCCAGAAGTACAACTTGCAAGCTTCAAACCTCTTTCACTGTTTTCCCACTGACTTCAAATGGAAGCCTACCTTTGGAGTTTACAGCCACTGAATTCTTGAGCCTTAACCATGTCAGAACTGTGACTTTAGTCCTAATAGTAGTGGCTTGTGTAAGTCTCCATCTCTGAAGGTGCTAGTGATTCAGTAAGATGTTTTCTCTCACAGGCAATGGTAGGTTAGATCTGAACAGTAAAGGCTTGAGTTGTGTAAGACATTACATGAAAGATTGGCAGTGTTTGGAGGTCTCAGAAAATGAGATTTCCAATGCTCTTTCCTTTACTGTTACCCACTGTTATTCTGATCTTAGTGTTTTAGCTAAGGTTTTCCTGCTGTCCGCAGAACCCAGAGCTGGGGCAGCTTCCAGCCACGCGGTAGCTCCCTGTGACTCTGGAGCTGGCAGAAAACCCTCCTGGAGGTGGGGTTCCCTTCCTCACCTCTGGTCTTGTTCTCCATGGTGCCTTCCAATTCACACTGTAGAGCCTTGCTTGTCAGACCGATTCCTGGCCACACTGTACTAAGGGTACGTTTTGTCTTTTTACCCTGACTTTCCCAGTACTCCTTGCTGGTTTTAGGGCTCTTGCGACTTATCTGTCCTATTTAGCATCAAAGCTAGCATGCTGGTAGAACAGTGGTCCTCAGCCTGTGGGTTGTGACCCCTTTGGTTGCATATCCGATATCTTGTGTGTCACATATTTATATCACGATTCACAGCAGTAGCAAAATTGCAGTTATGAAGTAGCAAAGAAATAACTTTATGGTTTGTGGTCACTGTAACATGAGGAACTGTATTAAAGGGTCACAGCCTTAGGAAAGTTAGGAACCACTATTATAGAGGAGTTGTGAACACTGGTGACCCTGATGGAGAGACTTCAAGAGTTCCTGTTTTGACTTCTTGACTACTCTCCCTGCCCCCAGCCCCAGCTGGTTTGGTTGTGGAGCATTAGGTGGCCTGGAACTACTTTGTAGACCAGGCTGTCCTCAGATGTACAGTGATCATCCTGCCTCTGCCTCCCCAGTACTGGGGTTACAGGCCTGAGCCACAGCCTTAAGATAGGGCTGTGGGTTGGGGAGAAACCCAAGGATATCTGGCAAGTCATGAGTCTAATTTTTTTTTCCATGAACACTGTAAAAGGCCTCGTTTCCAGACTAGGCACAGCAATTAGTTATTTTTAAAAATAAGTTTAAAATTAAATTAAATATAAAATAAATATTAAGTTAAAATTAAATATAAGTTAAAATAAAATTAACAATCTATATTTACTTGTCAAATTTTATTTTAAAAAATTATTAGAATCATGAGATGTTTATCTAAGAAGTATCAAAGCATGTGAGATTTTTCTGAAAAAGCGTTTTTGGGTACGTGTGTGTGTGTGTGTGTGTGTGTGTGTGTGTGTGTGTTTCATGCCATACAATACTTAGGTTCCACAAGCAGTAAGGATGCTTGTCAACTGCTTGTGATTTTTTGCTGTGAGTGTAGGACCTTTTGTTTTCCTGAAATCAAGTCACTGGGACTTGTTTTCCAGGATTTAAGAACAGACTCGTCTAATGCGTTGAAATGCAGCATCGCATGACAGGAAATCAAAATACTGCTCCAGCTTGATTTAGAAAGATCGTTTTTCAGTGACCCTTTCAAACAGCTTCCTGCAAGGCTGCAGACAATAGTTTGGCTAGAGATGACCTTCAACCCTGGTAGTCCAGAGGGCGGCCACCAGCTGACTTGCTGTGATCAATGCCCACCTTGGCCTCAGCCTCCCAGGGACCAGGGACACAGGCCACCCAGCCCATAACTGCTGTCTGACCTGCCCCTAGTTCTCCAGACCTTCACTCAGTCATCAGTCCCAGATCAGTTGATGACGCCATCATCCTCGATGGTCTTCTAGAGCTGAGCTCCAAGGGTATAGGCTGCTTGAATCCAGGTTGGTTATTTACCAGTAAGAGGACTACTGGGCAGGTTACCACACAAACTTCAGGTGCTTTTTTTTTTTTCCTTTAAACCTCCAGCGTGCAAAATTACAGTTGTAAGGACATCGTTGGGATTTTGTGAGAACTAACTGGAATTACTATGCAGCAAAGAGACTATGTATTAGTAAAATCCAGTGTGTCAGCATCTAATTACCCCACCACTGCCATTGAATGCTATTCATTATCATGTTCTTTATCCCCATTGTCACTGCTGCCTCCTCCTCTCTTGAGAAGCTTAACTTGAGCCTTACTGTTGCCATTAGAAGATGTTAAAGAAAAAGCCATACCCTCCACCCACCGCCTCCATTTGCCAGACTTAGACAGCAAGACACTTTTTGCCCCTCTCTGCTACTGCTGCTGTGAGGTGTCCCTCTTAAAATGCTGGCTTTGAAATGCAGCTCTTTGTTTAGTTTTTTGGTAGGTTGAGCAAATGATCTCTAAGCCCCACCAAGTGTTTTCTATGTGTGACGAGTGTATATGCATTTTACCAGCAAGCCTGGGGTTAGAAAAATTAAACCTGATATAGTAGTCAGACCCAAGTGCTGAGCAACATTGGAATTAGAAGTTAATAGTTCCCTAGAGATCTTCAGAAGGAACAGGAGGCAAACCATCTTCGTATAGGTGTGCATGACTAAGCTAAAGATGCTAGGTTCCTGGCACTAATTGGCGTTTAGACTCACTGAAATGCACTAGATAAAGCCTTGTCATTGTTGCATGCCTTCACATGCATGGCTTCTGCTGTGATTTGGGCTTCCAGTTAATGTAACTCGTGTGACAGTGCAGTGGCTATTCTGTCCCTAATTGTACTTTACCAACGAGGGCAAAATTAGAAAACTTTACACTAGAATGGTCTGTGTAGAATCACAAAATGTTCCAACCAAGTAAGACTTTCAAAGCTATGGAAACCAACCCTATACATTTCCCAGAAAGCACACTAAGACCAAGAGTACTAAGGTGCTCATCTCTCCTGGGACCCTGGCTGGTTTGTTAGTCAGGCAAGGACCTCTCCACCTACTGGCCCGGCTTCCATATCCAGACGGTCACATAACCGGTGAAGAATGTATAGAATGATGGAGCACATGGAATAGCCAGACACACCCTGCATCTGGGCTGAGATACTTTCTGGAAAATATGTCCTTTAAAAATACCAGCGTGAGATCCTTCAGCTCTTGGGTGTTATTTTCCGGTCTCGCTAGTTCCTCATTAGTTGGAGCTTAATGTGAAGGTCGTGTTGAGCGGTTGATATTCGCACATCTATGAAGGTTGTTTGTTTTCTCACTGCCTTGAACAGAGCTGTGTGTGGTCATAATTAATCTCATTGCCATCCTTTGCCTGGCAGGAAGCTGACCACTTCTCTTTAAAAGGACTAGCGAGCACAAATGGGGCTCCCTGGGGAGGTTACAGTCCCCATGGTGGAGTCTGCCTCTGCCTCTGCTTGTTGCAGCTTCCAGCCGCCAGGCAACTCCACTTTTCACCAGCGCCCTGGGGTCTACCCACCAACCTCACTGCTGGACCTTGGAGTGTTTTGGTGAATTGCAGGCCGGGCTCTAGAGTCTGTTTAAAGGAGGTGAGGCTGGGGGTGCAGCTCAGTGGCAGAGTGCTTGCCTATAGCACACACACACACA